>JANIMW010099383.1:0-19138 GCA_024582635.1 Todiramphus saurophagus | reverse complement strand
TCGTCTTGTCTGTGTGTTCCTGTTCTTCCCGAAAATCGCAGTAAGTGTTAGAAAAAAAGAACGGGGGGGGGGGGGGGGGGGGGGGAGTCAACATCCACCACAACCCATTTTCTCTAAGAGAGAAGGGAGGGAATGACTTAGGATCACAGAATCTGTATAAAGGAAGCATAATCCTATGGAGAGGATAAGTCGAACCATCAGAACTTTCTGGAAACATCAAGTAGTTTTCATGCATTATTAGTGGATTTCAAGATTGTTTCAAAAGAAAAATTTAAAGCAAGAATGTTAGCATTGCAAATTGCCAAAAGGAAGCTATATTCAATTAAGTGCAGTTGTGAGAGAAGATCTGAATTTTCCTCTCATGGACATGCTGAGAAAGTTAGAGAAATTCTCGTCAAATTGATCTCAGAGGGGCAAAACTCCACCATAGAGTAACATTCCCAAGAGGAGGGTGTAAAATGTGCCTAAACGAATGTAAAGGTGAAACAAAGGTGGTAATTATTTCAGGAAATTAAACATTTTTTAAAGGGCTGGAAACACATGGGACATTAACTATAATTGAAATGATTTCTAGAATACATTAGAAGACCATACTAATATAAAATAAAAATGTATATAAAGAGAAAGCAGAGGTAAAGGGGGAAAAAAACCAAAGAACAAAAAGGTAAATGTATCATGGAGTACAATGTTGAGATATGGCCACACAAAACAAAGAAAAAGTCAAAGACCAGGGACTGATGCTCCACACATAAATTTACCCAAGAAAAGTAGAGATCCATGCCAAACCCTGGCAAGGAGTTGTTTGAAGTAGAAAACTGTTACGCTGTTTTCATATTTTTTCCCATTACCCAGAAATAGCATTATTATAAGATACAACTACCAGGTACATGATCTTCCATACAACTATTTTTGGTAAGTGAGATACAAGATATGCAGGGTGAATCACCCTTGGACATGCCTCACATTATAACAGGGGTCTAGATATGTGGGTTAGACTAAATGCCTAGCTTACAGATGGCTAAAACTGAGATAAATTCAAACTACTTGGAAAAGAACAAATATATTATTCAGTCTTATGAAACAACCCTAATGTATGTTAAACAAACCTACTATAGGGCACATATACTAGAGTCATGTAACAGCAGAATGTCTGAAGTTTCTTGGAGTGGAAAACAAGACTTAGTACTCCAAGATGTGAAACCATGTATCTTCTACAGAAATACTTAAACTGAGCAACACAAACTCCTGAAGCATCCTGCTGTGAGCTTCCAACAAAGGTGTGAATGTAAAGAATGGTGGAGAGTGATACGAGTGTTTGAATCATGCTACCTGTATGTATTGTATTTCTCCTCTGAAAAAGGGCAATGGGCTTTCAGGTGACTGGAGTAGCTGACAGGTATCAGGTCTTGTTGGGCCAAAGGCTGTTAGACACATCAGTCAGGCAGATAGAGACTGTCTCACTCTTTCCTTCTCCCTACACCTTCCACCTTTGAAGTTCCCACCTCTAGAGTTTGTTAGGTCATTTGTTGTTATGTTCCAGGCTCACCACAGCCACTGTCTGACTCAGAATGTTATTAATCACTGTTTAAGAGCATTACAGTGGTTTTCAACCTGAAGTGAATGGGAAGATCACAAAAGAGAGACTAGACATATCTTTTTTCTTTTCTTTCCTTCCCTGATAGCAATCAGAAATACGTCTCCTCTTGTCCTTTCCACAAGGAGAGGAACAGACAAGAGAGTTACTTCCAGAAAGAAATGAAAGCTATGGGTCAGTGGCTCAATATTCTCAAGCACAGCTACTGTGCAGGAAGAATTTGAGCTGAAACTAGGTATTTACTATTTATTTGCTCCTTCTCATACAACTGCAGCTTTCCACTCCCTGAAGTGAGTTACCAATCAGGGAGGTAAGAGATACTCTAAATAAAATACGGAGTATCACTTCTCAGTTCCATTCCTTCATGCTGTCTACTTGCAAGGAAATTGGGAGTTGCCATCCTGAGATTCTCAAGGTCACAGAGTTATAATATCTTCACCTTTTATCTCTGATTACCACTGAAGCAACGGGTTGAACACTCAAGAGAGGTGTTTTGTGATATTATTCATTCTGGGAAATATGTTGAATGTTATTCGGTCGTCACCACTTGCTCTTCAGAGAAGTCCGTTCTTTTTCTGTATTGTTGACAAGATAAAGTGCTAGCATTAGTGACCATGTTCTTTGTCCTGTGACTGTAATATTGCTTTGCTGAAAGTATTTAAGAAGGTTCTTAGGTAATAGAAAGGAGGTGTTTTTTATTTCTACTTATGGCTCTGAATTTCTTTTTATGTTTATTATTTTTTTTTTTATTCCACAGCTCTGTTCCTTCCTGTTCTTGTTAAATTGCAAAGCTTTCATTCTTTCTTGAGCCCCAGCTGTCTCTAAAAGGCTAATTCATACTTCACGGACTAAGACTCATCCTTACCCCCACTCATGTTCAGGCTCTTCAGAAGAAAGTGAACTTCCTGTGGTATAGGCCACATGGAAAGGGTTAGAGCCAAACAATATTTATGTAAGCATGTTGTTGCTTTGACAGAGCCATGAGGAGCAAACTGTTAGGGGCCTTTCTGTTTAAAGGCTCACAGGACTTTGTGAAGGAGAACACAGAAATCTGTGGACTCCCAATGCTGTGAAGCGTTTGGAGCCAAAGCTCGAGGGTGGTCTTTTTTGGAAACTCCACAAAAAAAAGAAAGTTTTCTGTTTCCCCTCATTCTTGCCGCATCTGCACTAAGTCCCTGAACAGCATATTTTGATCAAATGGACAACAGCAGGGATAAGATCAGGAGTTCAGGCAGGCACAGGGCTGGGGGAGGGGTGTGTGTGCTCACAACACAGGGAGAAAAGGCCAACAGAAATTTTGGCCAAGACCAAACCTCATCAGAGAAAGCTAGAGCTGTGAGAACTGGAGAGGAAGAAAGAATTTGGAATGAAGTCAAGGGAAACAAAGTTTAGAGAGTGAATCAGAACTCAAAGTTAACAGCAAAACTCTGAGGCCTTTGCTGAAACAGGAGGTAAAATTCCTAAAAAGATAAGGAGGAGGAGTGAGATGGGAAAGTCTGCCTTTGCATCTTTAAGCTTTATTGGCTGCTTCACTTATATATGCCATAGCCAGCTCCCCATCCCAAAAACTATTTGCATCAGAGAGACTGAAATACTTTTCAGGGAAGAAGAGTTAAAAGAGTGTTTTTTTAAGAACTGTGGATCACCATTCTCCTTACAAAGAGGTCAGAGTGTTTTCTAGACAAGCTTTCATCCTAATATTTATATGGTTAATTGTTTTATGCAAAGAGTCATTAAAATTTCCCTTAATTTTCTTCTCCTTTTTTTCCCAATCAACTCTACAGTTTTTGATCCCCAGCTTATCCCATTATCACTAGCCTATTCTAATTATTTTCCTTACTGCCTAAATTACCATACATGCATTCTTTTTCCCCTCCAGGACTTGGCTTCTCATACTTTGATCTGCTAATTGGCTTTTTAATTATCTCACTTTGTTTTCTTTTCTTTTTGATAGTTAAAAAAGGAATTATTGACTGTAATGACCTGAACGGTACCAGTTTGATAACACCGACTCCTGAGACCTGAGAGTCAGCCCCAGATATGCTGATTCCAAGACAACTAGTGCAACTGCACAGCCAAGAGACAGAGCATCTTTATATCTGTGTATGTGATACAGGCTCCATCTCCATGGTGCTTCTTGTTTCATCCTGGAGCCCTTGTAATTTAAATGTCTGTCTACAGACATTCGGATGGACTGAGACTATCAGCTCACTGAAACCTCTGCACACTCTTTGGTAGCTACTGCCTGGACATACTGACCCAAATACAAAAAGCCACAGAGACACCTATCAGTCAAAGCATGCAGTGAAGTGAAACTCCCTGGTTCCTTTCCAAGTATGATCCATACTCTGCATTGATCTTCAGATCTTTTATTTTGGTCCTGTTCTTCTCTCTCCCTCAACCCTCCATTCAGTTCTGCTTCTTTCCTTGACAGTGTTTCCTTCTTTTTAATAATTCATGTCAAATTCCACAAAGCTTCAGTTTTCTTATTTTACTGACCCTTTTCATAGACCCTTCTTTTCCTTTTTACAGTTATGTCTACACATTGTCAAAGCACGTAGGGCCACACTACATGGGGCTAAAGATCAAACCAGTCACTGAGCAGGGAAGTTTGTGATCTTTTGGGTAACATACATCCACACGTGCCATTCTGCTGTACCAGCACTTCAGACTCTAATAATCTTCACTCGACATTCCTGGATTTGTCTAGTGATGACAGTCTCTGTATATTAAGGCTAGTAAATGTCTCTATTGCAAATCACATTTATGATTTTTTTAATGTCTTGAAGACTGTCAGAGGCAGACATCTGAAGGGTGTGATTTCTTGACAGACTGTTTATATACTAATGTGTAAAATTTCCCTAAAATCTGCTCTGCCATTTCTGTTGCCCGTAGGGTTGAGAAATTCAGTAGTGCCTTATGTTAGTGGTTGTCTAATCATTTTCAATACAAGTTCTTCCCGTTGCACTATCATCATACCATAAAATGGTTCATTGAAGTTTCCTAGAAATAGAAAAGGAGTTTAAAAAGTGAAAATCACTGCTGGATTTCCCTCTGAAAAAGGAAGTTTTAATTAAAAAATTTCAGTGCTTATAAGTAAAGTAAAATGTGTGCATTTGGTGAATTGTTTTTAAAAGGAAGAGAAATTTAAATCCAAGTCAGACAGAAAAGGAAGATTAAAGAACCATTTTGTGAATGTAAAGTAAAATGTTGCCTTTCCTGCACAGAAGACAGGCAGCCTAGGGAAAGAGAGGAGTGATATTTATCTTTGCGCTAGGTCAGTGCCTTTTGATAAGGATGGGAGTGTAGAAGTGGGCAGAGAAACCCATAATGGAATCCACACCGTTGTTTTGTTACTATCTCTCTAACACAGGTTGGTGGTACCCCTACCTCTGTATATCCAGCCAAGCTGTGTCTGAGAAACTAATTAAGCAAAGACGAAGGATGGGGGTGAGTAGTTTTAGCTATAATTAAAAATCCTTGGAATAATTACACTTAATATTTCATTGTGTTGAAATGCTGCAGAATTTTGACTAATCACATCAACATATTTTTGGTGAGAAGTATTACTTCCATCAGCATCCAGGTACCACATGTGACCTACCAGACATCCCATAACATGTGATTTTCCCCTGATGTGAACTTCCAGGGTCTATGGATAAAAGCAAGGAGATGAAGACTTTCAAACAGGGAAGTGTTAATCTCAAATCATAGTGAAACAGGATGTCAAAAACTTCCATTAAATAGAATCACCATGCAACTCTATTTCTGCTATATGGAAAACAAATCCTATTCTTCACACCCCTGCATTACAGATATAAGACATATAAATTACTATTTAAGCATATTCACAGTACTTCACTTCAAGGTTATTCCAACCTTTGCAAACTTCTGCCTTGGAATATTAATAGAATAAGTAAAATATGTTCAATGAAACAAAGATGCATGTTAAAACAAATGAACAAAAAAACCTGTAGAAGGAAGAGACCTGTCACAGAGAAAATTAGAGATAACTTGTACTACAAAATGGCTTAGCAATTCTGAGGTATGCCACAGTGAGGTTTGTGTCATATGCTCAAACATTTCTCCCCAAAGATGCATCAAGTCAGAGCTAGGAAAGAGATAGCATTTGCATGTGAGGTTAATCAAAAAGAAATCATGAAACAAATAAGATACATCAAAGCAGATAAAGTAGGAACTCTAACCTATAATCAGTGCATTAAAAATAAAGCTTTCAATATTCACAGAGCACTGCATGTATATAAGATATTGGATATTTCATCACATTAACAACACTGTAATAACAGCTAAATGCAGCATCATGAAAGCTAAAGGATTACAAAAGAAATACATGTCTACTTAATGTCCCAGCAACCTAATATTTTTATTAAAGCAAATATTTCAGTTTCATTGAGTATAAGGGGGTAAATTCTCTTTTCCTTTAATTTATGCATCTAAGGCTAAAAAAATCTTTAATTTGAAATGCATACTTGTTATCACAAAAGAAAACAATAAAATTAAATCTGATTATATTATTTCACTGCTATAAAGTCTGAAGAATACTTAAGATAAACACTAAATGTATCATTACTTATGTCATATGCAGAGATGAACAAGTACTTCAATTAAACTTAGTTTAGTTAATTTTCCACAGGGTTGTAAAGGTCCTTGAAAGTGCTAAGATTTCTTATTTCTTAAAGGTAATGTGACAAAAACTGAGGCAGCATTTTTTTATACCCCTTAATATACATTTTTTTTTTCCCTCCCACTTTGCCTTAGAAATACTACTAATTGATTGTTTTGTCTGGATAAGTGAATCAGCTAAACAAATCTAATTTCATGTCCGATGCTAAAAGGGTATGTCTGGACTTCTACACCCTTGAACGTGGTCTTATTTTCCAAATTAAAAGAGATGCAGCAACATAGTTTATCTGAAAAGTCAGTGGGGGGAAGGCAGGAATATGTTTTTAACCAGAACAGTAAAAAATATACTATGAAACCAGAGACTGAAAGTTTTTTTTTTCTGACTAAAACTACTGTCCTCTAGTATGAAGAAAAAATGTTTATCAGAGGAAATAGATGGCACGCTATATCTATCAATCACTCAATCATTTGCTTGATCCATGTCTTTCACTCCTTGAAGAAATGACAATACACAAGACTTAGCTGAAGTGGAACAAATGTTCACTTGCTCATCTTTAATGTAAATGTACCTTATGGATTGTTGAACTTTCCAGAGACTACTGCTGTGTTGATTAATTGCTAATGAATGCTAATGAAGGAGTGAGGTGAATATACACAGTGATGTATTTAAGTGATGATTGATTGGATTTAACACTAGCTGTCAGGAGAGTACTTACCACATGCACAACAAGTCCATAAATATGCACAGAACTGTTAGTTGCCTTCCTGCGTGTCTCTCTGGTCTTTTAAGTCGATCTGTGACAGGGAGAGAACTGCCCCTATAGACCTTCATTGCTAAGGTAAATTCATTCCTTAAGAAGGACATCACCTTTCAATGACAGGTTTCAATTAAACATTGATGATCACTGCACAACTGCATGACAAAATGCCACTTGACTAGTTCCCTTTTAAAAACAAAACTTTTTTTTTTTTCTAAAATTTTAACAATAACAAAAATGTTTAGAGATCAACAAAAATAGAAAGACACTGTGTTCATTAAAGCTCAAAAACACTGAAGGGACATTAGGATGAACAAAAGAAAGAAATGCCATTTCCAGTTTAAGAAGAGCAATATTACATTTTCCCTGTATGAGATGGAGGAAAATAAATTGAAGCAGCAAACTTTTTCTGGCAAGTGTTATGCAGCTGGTTAGAAATTTCAGTGGCTAAGAAAAAAACCAGTTACTGACCATATAAAGAAAAGAGAAGTTTGTGCCTGGCTGAAGTGCAAGGGAGGAGAGAACAGGAGGTGGAGGGCACAGTGGAACAGACTCCAGAGCCAGGATGGGGGATACACTGTGGAGATTGTTGCCAGCTCAGAATAAATTGCTTGAGTAGGAAGCAGGAGTTATTTTTGTAATTTGGATGACAAATGCTCAACGTTCAGGTATCGATATCCCAATTTCTATTGTGTCTTTTGGAACACCAACCACAGCTGCGTCTGGTGAATCCAGTACAGTGATAATGACCATTCAAAACGACCTTTCAAAATTAAAGTTAAAAAACATTTTTTCAAAAGAAGTTCTTTTTCAATAATAAATATATCCTCCAGGCAGTCAAACTAAAGCTAATCAAGTTGTTTATTTTATAGAGCCCACAAGAAGGGAAAAGATAGGAACAGCTATATCTAAACACTTTGGAAGCATTCACCTATTACCATGGCTGTAATTTTCAGACACCTTTTCAACTCGTTAAGCACTTTCCAGTAGGTATGCAGACCTTCATGCAGGTAATTTAAACCACCTAGTAGTGAACAGCTCGCTGTTGAAGGTAGTTTCTCTACTTGCAGGAATGTGAACTGAAATTCTGATATTGTCAGGAGCATATTCAAAAAATTTCTAGAGGTTCAGAGAGTTTAATTTGGAGACATCTTTTCCACTGCTGATGAAATTTGTTTGTACCAAGTTGACCTGGCATCCAGATTTAAGAATTTGCATGCCAGATGAGAAGGGAATCAATCTGATGAATTTGGTGAATTTCCACATGAGCAGCTCTGGAGGTATCCACAATTTTGTGCTCTGACTGCACTTCCAGTGAGCTTTGATTTGTCAACAGACTTTGGCAGTGAACTGGCCACTGTAGATCTGGGTAGACCCAGATCTTTTTCTGAGTGAAGGGAAGAAGAACATCAGCTGCCCTTGTGTCGGTGCAGAACTTCTGATTTAGAAGAGGAAAACACATTTCAATGGCATTCTTATAAGAAAATCTGCATAATGAAGATATTCAAATAATTGGTTGTAACCTAAATAGGGAAAATGGACAAATGAGGAAGAGAAAGGCTTTGTATGGCAATACTTGTTTTCAAGTTACTGACATTTCAAAAACAGATGACTCAGATCAGCTGGAATAAAAGAATTAAAACAAACAACTGTGAATGAAAATTGGAAACTAGTTTTAAAATATCGTCTGGTTACAATCTTGCAATCTGAGAAGAGATCCACACAAGGAAAAAACCAGGAAAAAAAAAAAGCAACCAATTTGATTTAGAAGGAATGTGAAAAACCCAAGAATTAATTACAGATTAATATAAAACAGTTCAGAAAAAAAAAGGAAGATGCTCATAGTGATTAATGTAAATTAGAAGCTATGAATAATAGAAAACAGATAAGAGAGACAATAGAACATACACAGTTGTCCAGGGTCAGTTGATAAGATGATAAAAAGGAGAATTTTAAATATATTGGGATCAGAACGAATGCTCAAAAGCTGTTGGAAGTGGGGAAAATTCCAATACTGAAGCACATTGGGGATGCTTCTGTCTTGTAGTTACTGGAAGAAGTAGTCATATCATAAGCTGATAGTGAAGAGACTTATGTTCCAATGAAAATATGAAAACATGAAAATATTAAACAGCAGCTATTAAAGGTATATTTTTCAACAGTGACAAACCCAATCAATATTCATACTAGGGTTTAGATGAGTTAGTCTAGGAGTTGTCTGAATCATTCAGCATGTTCTTCAGTATATTTAGAGTACAGGAAAGACCACAAGGAATGGAAGAAAGTTCCTGGGCTCAAAGAAAAAAGGAGAGAAGGCAAAGAGACAGGTAACTACGGTTTCTTAGTCTGATGTCAGTTACAAACAAAAATGACACATGCTCACATATGATACAACTTAGTTAATAAGGTATATTACTAAAACCACTCAGTATAGATTAAAAAACCTACAGTTTAAGCTAAGCCATCTGCTATTTTAAGATTAGATTACCTGTGTGCTCTATACATAATGTATGCACTCAGTTTTATAGTGCATTTGTCTTTTTATTGTTCCTGTAGAAATTTTCAGTTAAGAACACAGAAAAAAACCTAAAAGTTGTCACTGTTAAGGCGGCTTAAATTTTTGCTACCTGATACATCTCAAAATGCAGTTAGGAACGGGGAGTTTTAGAAAATGTAATATTTCTAAAGAAATCAAAAATCTTTTATTACCGTACCATTTTATTCGTGCATCAGAAAAAGTTTCTGGCATATTCCTGAAGAAATCCACATTGTCAGAAAGGAAAGTTGAACTTTTTCTTTGATTTTCAAAAAGGTGACCTGAGAGTGGCACCTGCTGAGCTCTTAAAGAACGTTTGCAGTCCTAGCACATTTTTTTTCTCAGTCAGGCCTTCTCTTTCAATTTGCTCTGTTGCTACACAAGGATTTTGTAAGGACTCTTACCACTGTTTCCTTTATTATCCAGGCAAACACTCATGTAATACAGCTTCTCTCAAACACTGTGGCTACCCAAATCACTGTGTAAAAAAATCTCATGATTACTGGACGCCACTGTATCTTACGAAGAATTAAACCAAGTGACAGATATTTTTCAGACCTTGTTTAGAATGTTTTGGTTGGTTTTGCTTTTGTTTCTTTTTTCAATGGCTGAGTGGAACACCTATAAAGTCTTTTTAATGGGACACTTCTACTGAACAGATGTGTTAAGAAGGAGGTAGAATTTTTCCCACATTTGAAATTTTCAGGTTTTTAATGACCCTGGATTGAAGGTCCAGATTCGAAAAAGTGCACAAAGTGTATGTGTTTGGGAAGAGACTTTCAGCTAATCTTATCTGTCATTGTAGCATTTTTATGAGTTGGGGAGATTTTCAGAGCTGCTGCCTGCAGAGTTTCCAACGGGAGCTGCCTGACACCAACTTGATGTGAGAACATTGTTCGAAATCTGAAGCATACGATTAAATATCCTTTTTCAACAGGAGACCGCATTAGTCTTTATACTCATACACATAGAGATTAATTCTAGTACGTCAAGGAAATCATTTTCATTACCTTTCCTCTTGTTTTGTTAATCTCACGATCTGTATGATCACTGTCCATCGCAGACCTTCAGGGTGTGCCGTTCATGTGTGCTGTTCTAGCCTGTGCTGCAGTGTAGCTGTATTTAAAATGAACCATAGGAAATCAAGAATTTGTCCTGAGCATAATGTGTTTTGGATTTGCAGTAGACCCACGTGTCTCACTGTTTCACTGATAACCTCCGGAAAGTTTCCAGTCTGCTCTGTCTAAGGTCTAGGTCCATGTCTGGATCTTTATGTTGTCTAGTTCTCTGGTTATAAACATCTCTGAGGTGCTGCATACTTCTTAGTTTCTCTGGCACATCTCCAGGAGACATGCACTGTGTTTGGAGGTGACAAGACACAGTCCTGAATAATCTTTCAAAACAACAATCAGGAGTGGGAAGAATGAGTTCAACCCTCCCAGTGTCTTCAGAGAAGGCTGTATAGAAAGGAATACATGAACATCTAAATTTATTAGTTTCCATTAAAAATACAATTTTTAATTAAAAAAAAAAAGTTTCTATTCCAAAAATAGAACCCTCACGAACCCACATGGCAGTATTTCCCATCATTGGTCACTATGCACATTGTTTTATTATAGCAATCGCTTAAGGCTGCTACAGCAGTAGTTGAGGAATGGCAATTGCTGAAATGGTGTAGCACATTGCCCAGTGACCACAGAGGGTGGCTCCCTATCAGCCACCCTCACATCAAGACTTCTTGGAGGGAGGGGAATGGGAAATAAAAACGTATGTGGTACTTCTGACTTCATGTAGCAGCTTCTTCTATGAAATCATTAGCAGAAAACTAAGACCCCAGTAATCACCCAAGGACGTTTCAATACAAGGCATGGGCAAACACGCAGAACATTTACTTTCCTACAGCCAACGATGACATTGTCTAATTTGTGTTACAGGAAGACAGACAAATGTTTGCAATCTTTGGGTCAGTTAATAAAGATCTTTCCTCATAGAGAACTAACTATAGCAGATCTCTACTGATTACCCTTGATTTTGTCTGATAAGGATTTTAGTTTTACAACCCTTATGCCAGATTACACAACTCTGTAGGTAATACTGCAAATAAGAACTGTTCATTGTCTAATATTGATCAATATTGATCACACGGAAGAAATCAAGACTATTTAAAATGTTAACCAAGTGTATTATGTTCAATTCCTTTTTTTTTTTTTTTAAATTGTTCCCCATCCATTGAAGTTAAAATAGACTTCATCATTAACTTAAATGAAAACTGATCTCCAATTTAAATTAAAATTGAAGTGCAGAATCAACCACATTCTGGTAATGTCTTTAGTAGTGTTCATCTAATATTTATGTTAGTGCTTCTTTGCTTAGTTTTAAAGTTTGTTTTGGTTTAAAGGCATGTTTCAAGTGGGTGAATCATCCCCCACCAAGCTCAGGGCTACCTAAAATCACCCCATTCTCTAAAGTAGTCTGCTTAGAGTCAGCTCAGCTATTACTGTGCTGCATCAGAAACACTAAATTTGCAGAACTTGTACCAAATCCTGAAATTCTTTTTTCTTTTCTTAATAAGTTTTTTTTATTTCAATGGGGTATTAGACCATAATTAGGACTCCTGTAGTCTTCTGTCAATACAAATTAGAAAAAAAAGCCGTTTCTTCTTGTGCTTAACCCTTCCCTCAATGGCTAGACATTGCAGAATGAGGTCACACAGTTTTCCCTCTTATAATGAGTATGATCTACTGGGTTTTTAAAGTGAACTTTTAGGAATATAGATGAATCTGAGTTCTGAGGAAGTTTTGGGTTTAGGGATAAATCTAGATCTCACAAAAATTAATTCTATGATAATCTTACAGACCTTCCATGACCACAGATTACATTTTTCCTGTTTTTCTGAAGTAAACCAGCAATCCAATACAGTTCTCATATTTCCTGTTAGTGAATAGGTAACTGCAACTGCTTCAAAAACTTATTTCAAGTCTTCCTGTAACAGAAAAAAATTCTCAAACTCACAAGCCTTTTCTAGAAAAGCCATACTTCTGATGCTCCTTATGGAGACTCTCACCTTATTAATACTTAATCTTGTGCTTAAAGTTATTCATATGATTAGTTCCTGTACTTAAACTGCACAGAAAAGTTTACAGCATTCATTTTAGCCCTAGAAAATTGAGAAGTAAATTAAAATTAAGATAGAAAACTTATGTGCATCAGGTTTCTTTCCTCCTCCCCTCCTCTGCAGCTCAAAACCTGAGATTTCTGTTCTGTTCCATTTGCTCCCTAACTTATTTCACATTATTTTAAAAACAAAATGTGTCAGGTGAGTCACAAGTGGGTGGCATACTACACTTCAGTAGCTTATTCACCCCTGATCATGTGAGCCAAGCTTACAATGGAAATATCTGTTAAATTGTGAGAACATTTTGTCTCATCCAGAGAACAGCATGTCTCCTAGTAAGGCTCGTTATCCAAAATCAGAGCAGCAAAGAGAAGGCACCAGCAATAGTACTTGCAAGCGAGTGAGGTTAGTGAGATAAAAAAATGTCAATGGCTGTTCATGAAAAAATAATCTAAAAATGCATTCAGATCAAATTTAATATAAGAATATGACAGCCAGCATGGCTTCACCAAAGGCAAGTCTTGCCTCACCAATATATATATAATGGCCTTCTATACGGAGTGACTACCATAATGGCCTTCTATATGGAGTGACTACATCAATGAATAAAGGAGGAACTACAGATGCCATCTATCTGGACTTCTGTAAAGCCTTTGACATGGTCTCCAACAACATGTTTCTCTCTAAACTGGAGAAATATGGATTTAATGGATGGACTGATAGGCAGATGAGAATTGGTTGGGTGGTGAAGTAAGAACCCAGGACAGATGTTTACATCCAGAGGGTAGTGGTTAACTTGTGAACCTCATGAAGTTCAACAAGACCAAGTGCCTTGCAAGAGAGATGAAGAGACAACAAGCTGGAGCATAGGTGGTTCTGGGTAAACATAAGGAAAAACTTTTTCATGGTGAGGGTCACAGAGCACTTGAACAGGCTGCCCAGAGAGGTTGTGGAGTCTCCTTCTCTGGAGACATTCAAAACCTGCCTGGATGTGTTCCTGTGTGATGTGATGTAGGTGATCCTGCTCTAGCAGGAGGGTTGGACTAGATGACCTTTTGAGGACCCTTCCAATCCCTAACATTCTGTGATTCTGTGATTCTGTGAGATTGAGAGGAGACCCTGTGGAGAAGGAGTTGGGGGCACTGGTGAATGAAAAGCTGGACATGAGCCAGCAATGTGCACTTGCATTCCAGAAGGCCAACCATATCCTGGGCTGCATCAAGAGAAGCATGACCAGCAGGTCGAGGAAGGTCATTCTCCCCCTCCTCATTCTGGTGAGACCCCACCTGGAGTGCTGTGTTCAGATCTGGAGATCTTAGACATGAACCTGTGTGAGCAGTGTCAAAGGAGGGACAGAAAAAGGATCAGAGGGATGAGGAAAGGCTAAGAGAGCTAGGAATGTTCAGCCTAGAGCAGAGAAGGCTCTTATTGCAGCCTTTCAGTATTTAAAGGGGGCCTGTAAGAAAGATGGGCAGTGACTTTTTAGAAGGGCCTCTTGTCACAGAACAAGGGGTAATTGTTTTAAACTAAAAGAGGGCAGACTCAGATTAGATATAAGAACAAATTTTTTTGCCATGAGGGCGGTGAAACACTGGCATAGGTTGCCCAGAGAGACTGTAGAAGCCCCATTCCTGGTACCATTTAAGGTCAAGTTGTATGGGGCTCTGAGTAATCTGAGGTAGTTGAAGTTGTCCCTGCTTATTGCAGCGGGTTGAACTAGATGACCTTTAAAGGTCTTTTCCAACCCAAACTATTCTATGATTCTATAGTTCTACGATTCTACAAACAGGCACTATTTCATCAGTTGTAAGATTGCATCTTAAAAGGAATATCTGTATTAAATAAAAATAAACTTCCCAAACACACAAAATGGGAATTGCCTGGATTTTCTGAGGTTGATAATTTCTGTCCTCATACATTTTTCTGGCTTATTAAAGTCAATCTTTCTATCCTACTTCTCACCTACTCTGTCTCTGCTTCTGTTTCAAACCTCATCAACTGCAGCATCAATGAAAAGCTACATTTTTTTGTCCTGTAGCTCCACCCCATTTTTCATTTTTACGGTTTAAAACACATTGGCAAGACAAAGGGTAACATCTGTAGGTAATATAGGGTAATATAGGTAGGTGTGCAACTGGTATTCTGCTATTAGATTAATTTACACCATTGTTCAATTCATACATTTGTAATTTCTGTTTAACACAGATGGTCTTCCTAGATCTGTTATTAAGTCAGTTACAATAGGGGAAACATTATTTGAAGGCATTTTGGATCTTTACCATACAGAATTACTATAAACAATGTTATATACTTGAAAAAATTATATATCCTTCCCACAACTAAAGACGTAGAGGAGGCAGCTTTCTCTTTTAACAGTTATACCTACCCTAGATCAGGTATTAAATATGTTTCTAACTCTGTTCTTTTGATCTTCATTTGCTTAATCACAGCCAGCTCTTTTCTCCAAAGAAGAGCAGAAGAAAGAAATATTGGTTTATTAATCTTTTCTGAAGCTGATGCATTCTTGAGCTGAGCACTGTCTAAACTCAGCATGATTTACACTCTTGTTTATTCCAAAAAGGCCTTATGTTTTCCCACCATTTCCCTTCTATCAGTCCAAAAGAGTTTCAGACTGGTAAAACTTTCATCTACCAAGTAGGTGAAGTTAAGATTAGACTCATTCTTTTCACAGCTCTTTGTTTCTGATGAATTTGAAAAACAAAGCAATAGATGGTCTGCATTACATTTTTTTTTTCTCAATATTTTCTTTTTTTTTTCTTTGACATTGAACATAAACCCATTCACTAGAAGATACAGGACCAAAGTTTGAGAATGTGTATGCTTGTGCAACACTATCAAATGCAGAAAGCTCATAAAATTTATCAGTTCAGTGTAATAAGGGACCTTGTCTTAAAATCTATACACAAGATGCTAGCATGTCTTTTCTGCAGCCAGAACCTTTTAATCCTTGGTGAACAAATAGCTTACTAGCACTAGACATTGCATTGTACATTACAAAATAATCACAGTATAAAAGGCACTTTTGTGTGCTGATGCTTCTGCAGTAGTTAATCTGGTAAGTTTTCCTGGAACTCAGGAAGGCGGGTTGCTGGCCAGGACTACTACCCTGGCTGCTGTTTGATTGTACGTGTGTTTGTTTTGTCCTGCTGTGTCCCTGCATTGCTCTGGCTTAGGAGGAGTTTTGAATCCAAGGTAACACGGATTAAATGCAGGGAAGGCTCCGTCTCTGATGCATCATTCACTGGCACTCTTGTCTGAGTGTGAAGCTTTGATTTCTGTGAGACAGAACATGATGCATCGTCATGCATGGGAGGACCATGTGCCTACAATCAGCTAGCTGATCAGGACATGTACATTGCATATTGAAGGTTTATGTGGAAATTTAAATAGCTGAAGGAAGTTATATTTATTTAAATGAGTGTAGTAGTTGCCTCTCTAGCTTTCCCTCTGCTTCCCACAACTGTGCACTTAAAAGAAATTAGTGAGGAGCTATACGGCCTAACCCAGCATAGTCAATAAAACAAAGCTGCCTGCCTTCAATTTGCTGCCATGTCTTCTTCTCTGACCCTGTTGAGGTAGTGAAACAGGGACACACGAAAGGTCTTTAATTATATTGGTGCAATAGTACATTTCTTACTCCTGTTTTCTTTCGGCCCACTACCCAAGTTACAAAAAGGTAGCTTTGATTTCCCATTGTTAAATATGCCCTTTACTCATTTTATCCCAGATCAGGATAATCACACCCAGTAAGTCAGAAGCCTCCCACCTGCACACCCGCTCTGATCCGAATGGGGAGCAATGTGACTCACATCAGTGCAGGAGAACCACAGCAGACCGAAAACACTGTTTGGGGAAACCCCACTGCACCAGGGAGGGAATGTAGGCAGCAAGTGCCTGCTGGCCTTCCTCCGTGCCAGGACAGCTACAAAAGGTGAAGAAGGACAGGGAGACCAAGTTCACTCATCAGCCCTCCTATGGGAGGTGGAGGTGTTTGTTTTCCTTCTCCTTTCCTTCTTTAGAAATGTTTCTACCCACCGCATGAGGCAAGGCAACGGGGGAGAGGAAGGAATACCCTCCAACAATGCCTGGTGTTTCCTGGTGAAAGACTCAATCTTCCCCATGGCCAGCAAGGCCAACTGAGCTCCCACACTAGCTCAGGTGAGGCTTCAGTGCTTCAAATAGCAAAACACATCAGTGATGATTTAAAAATTACCCAGCAGTTTAGATTATTGATTCCAGTACAGGATGTTAAAATAGGGATGTATTCAGTTAATAACACAGGTGGTGTTTCTATCCACTGGTAGATGTTTGGGGTGCAAATTTTCTCCTCAGTTCCTGAGAGATTTACAAGTTGCGGTGCAAACTTTCTCCCACTAACAAATAACTTGGAAGAAGTCTGGGCTGAACTGTCACAACTTCTAGGACATGAAAAGCTTGGCCCAGTGACAATGCCCATTGCTGGCATGTTTTCTGGTTAAATCAACCTTGGGGCAGCTAGAGTTGTAAAACGGGCAATAAACTTTTTATAACATGCCATAAATAAGAATGCTCATGCTGACTGTTTGATTGAAATGGAGACTTCTTCATACTTCATCTCTTGTGATCTATTGGCTCCGGCACTCCTTCCTTTACAGCTACATCATCTGGATATTTCCCCTCTGCTTAGTAAGGAAAGCTTATGAAAGGAAGCAGGTTTTCTAAACATTATTAGTATGCAAGCTGCTTAATGTCTGGAGGTTTCTACTCTCAAACATTGCATATGCATCATTTATTATTCTGTGGTTGTATCTTTCAGGTGGAGTTGTAACATGTGGTGTGATACGAACACAGTAGATGTTACCAAAAAGTAGAGTAATTCAAAGCCATGAATTTGCATCCTCCTTTCTTATTCTGTCAGTTCCCTTTCTGGAAATATTCAATGAATGATTTTTCATGCATGTGCATGCTCCTAGATCTAGACAGTTATTTACAGCCACACCTGTGGCACTACTCTCTGTGACAGAAACTTCTTCAGCATCCCCAGTCCATGCACAGTCTCAGAGGACTATGGGATTGGGCCTGAGAATGGGAGAAACACTGGGTGTGGACCAGGAAGAGTAAACTGAGACCAGATCGGCTGAGGGCAAGGAGCTCAGCTCAGCATTCTCCAGACCCCGTGACAGTTTTCCAGGTTTCTGCCAGATCTCAGGGTGTGCCTAAAGAAGGCGGGGTGGGCATCAGAAAATCAGTGAACCCCCCATTCCAGCTCTTGCAGAGTAAAGCAGCTAACATTTCTCCTGGTGGTGGTGGGTGGAGGACACTAGCCAGGACCTGAAAGCAACACGAGGGAGAGGAGTTGTGATCTTGTCCCTAGTGTGAGCAACAGCCAGGAGAAGGGAGCTGCCTTTTTAAAACATATGGGTTGAACAACGTATGTAACAACGTTACGCACCTCCTGTTCTGGACTTGTGTTACGGTCGGGAACGCTTGTGTGCCTGCACATGAGTATGTACCCAAAACACTTCAAAAGCACCAAACAGATTTTGCATTTTATTGTAAGATTCCTCCTGGCGCTGACAACTTGTATGTCAAATTGCAGCCTGCAGTGACATTTAATAGCCACATTTATAAACCGTTAAACACAAGGATTTCTACTGGAAACACTGACACAGAACAAACTCAAGCAGCACTTGTGAGTTCTGCCCTAATTACAACAGGGCTGTATAAATCACAGCTTTCTGCATGTCACCACTCAAGACCCCAGTGAGAGTCCAGGGCAGGTCAATGTGTGGGGATGATGGGAAGGAGAATGACAACGCACACCTGACCTCCCACTGTTCCAATTGCAGTTATTATTAACGTGAGAAGCTAGAATGATGGAAAGTGGCCCAAGTTTCAGTAGAATTTATAGCTTTTAGTTCCAATGTCCCTCAGCCTTGACCAGCTGTTACACACCTGGAAGTGGAATACTGAAATATTCTCCTTCAATTTATCTTTCCTGTTCTTTATGGGACTAATGATGGACAAAGTAATAGGTAATGTAATTATAGACACCTACTTGCAGGAATTCAGTTTTATGCAGAAACACTGCACTCTGCTCCCAAAAAGCTTTTCAGGCAATTCAAATTCTTAATGCTACATTATACCAGCAGTAGAGTTTTGCTCCTTTAGGAGCAGCATTTGAAGTTTTCTTTTTTTTTTTTTCTGACAACAGGCTAACAAAAGTGAAAGTAATTCATACTGTAGAAGTAATTAATAACACAAAAATTATTAAAGCATGTGAAAAATATTGCTCACAATGTTGTCCTGAGTGCAGGATATGTTGTACCTCCTATGGATCACTTAGCATTCTCAGTTTTAAGGCACTTCCAATGAACACCCAAAACAGAGTCACCCAAATGGTTACAAATACATATATAGAATCATAGAATTGTCAGGGTTGGAAGGGACCTTAAAGATCATCCAGTTCCAACCCCCCTGCCATGGGCAGG
>JANIMW010098943.1:0-20544 GCA_024582635.1 Todiramphus saurophagus | reverse complement strand
GGGTGGCAAGAAGAAGGGTTCTTCTTTCCAGACTGTCTCAGCTCTTTTCCGGGTAAGGGCAGAATTCATTATCTCTTTGAGGATGGAAAGAATATTTTTTTTCTATATCTGAAATGGCTGTTGCAGTTTTGGTCATACCTCTTGACAATCTTGAAAATTCTGTCCTGCCATCCTTGAAATATGCAGTATTACCCCCGTAGAATGCTACAGAAATATATCTCTTTTTTTTTTTTTTTTTGTATTCTCATAGATAATATCATTTCCAGGACAGAAATTCTCTCCACTAAGAAATGGAGATAATGACCCCTGATCACGATTTTCTATAATAATCCTTTGAATAGTGCCCTGTTGTGGCAGGTCGCAGCCAGTGATGGCCAACTATTATATGTCTTTTATTTTAGGAGAGAGAATGATATTTTCAGCTTCCTGAAACTACCTAGACTTTTTTTTTTCCATCTAAATCCTGATATGACATCCTTATTTTTCACTGATTTCTTCCATCTACCTTAGTTTTGCTTTTGCCTTCTCTGAATATTGCACAAAAATCTCCAAGGGGTGAAATTAGTTTTGCTTTTGCCTTCTCTGAATATTGCACAAAAATCTCCAAGGGGTGAAATTCACCCACTTAAACTGGGAATGAAAAATTAATCTGCTGAACTTCCTCAAAGTCTTCTGTGGAGACTTCGGAGATATTTCCCATACTTGTTTTACATATCTATGTAGATTTTCAGTATTGATACATTGTGGAATTTGAAAACAAGAGATCAAATATCAAAAGCAAACAAAAGTTGCCTTCAGATTGTAAATCAAAGTTTTAATTTCAATGGGGAAAGAGACTGAATGTTAGTTTACATCTAAGTAATTAATTTTGAGATCAGTTTTCAATTATGTTAAAAAAATTTCCATTTGACATTTGCGGAGAAATTTAAGGAGATTGAATTATTACTAAACCAGTCAATTTTAATTGCTCTGTACAAATATTCTATCCATTTCAAAATAAGTTATTTAGCTGTCAAAACTGACAATTGTCATGCTTAACGAAGAGAGCATGTCATCCATTTAAATTGCCCAACTAAATTCCAATAGCTGGAAGGAAGCTTGTGAGATGACATCTCTGTTTGTGTATAAGGACATCAAGGAAATATAATACTAATATTTATTCTACAAAATAATTTCAAAACCAGAAATCTGAGAGTCTTCACTTTTCAAGTTTCCCTTTGGGAATTCTGCAAGATATTTTAGAGAAGACAGTTCTGCATTCTGAAAGAATCAGTTTGATACATCCAATATTAAAATTCCAGTCCTTATGCTTAATAATGTAAACTTCATTTAATGATCTCATAGGAGAATTTAAACAAGCTGATGGCTAACCTGAGAAGCACTCACCCCCATTTTGTACGATGCATCATCCCAAATGAAACAAAAACACCTGGTAAGAGGATCCAACATGAGGCAAACTTGAGTAGCAGAAGGTCTTCTCAGAATCAAGCAAGGAGGTAGTCACTAATGGTGGTGTTTATCAGGTGCCATGGAGCATGAACTGGTACTGCATCAGCTGCGGTGCAATGGTGTGCTGGAAGGGATCAGAATTTGCAGAAAAGGATTCCCCAGCAGAGTCCTGTATGCTGACTTCAAACAGAGGTAAGAGTGCTCCCCTTTCTCCCCATTCAGACCAATCTGAAGAGCCTGAGTATCTTAGCAAACTTGAAAGATTATACTTTGAAATGGTACTGAGCAGTAATGTAGAGTTATTTCACCATCACTTCATGGTGAGATGACATTGCTGAGATCAGGATTCTCCATTTTTTCTAAATTCACCATTTAGAGCTAATAGTAAAACCACTCTCCGTATGTTGTTGTGAAAAGATGAGCTGTATCCAGACATGAGACTGGTTTCATGAGACAGTGTGAGAAGGTTGTGGGCTTCAGTCACAGTGGTGGTTTCGATGAAGGTGATTTCTTCATGTTCTTAATGTTACATTTTCTTCTGCAGATACAGAGTGCTTAATGCAAGTGCTATTCCAGAGGGACAGTTCATGGATAGCAAGAAGGCTTCAGAAAAGCTCCTTGGGTCTATTGATGTGGACCATACCCAGTACAGATTTGGTCACACCAAGGTAGACACAAGACCTGTGTTAAAATTTTGTCAGGGAGCAGTAAGGGTGTGCTGCTCCATAAAGGGCAGAGAGCACAGCATAATAACAGAGACGGAAGTGTAGAGCCCTCAGTCAGCAAGTGCTCAGCCCCATAGTACTCAAGAAAAGGAAATGGGGAAGATCCTGGAATGGTAGTAAGGTTCAACCAAGAGTTCAGATGATCAGGCAAGTTTGTGTCAATAAAGAATGTCTCAGGTGAAGTCAAAAAGCCTTGTTTTTTCAGATTGGTCAGGGTAAGATCTAGGTAGGCTAACAACACCCAAACACTATTATTTCCTCAAGAGTTCCATAGTAATGAAACTGATCTAATACTGAGCCAGGAATTAAGTCTGCAGGTCAAGGTAAAGCTCACTGGGGTCTATGCTCAGGCATAGGTGTGCCCAACGCTGTGGCTGAACTGGAAACCATAATTAATACCACCATAGCTCAGATAGGGACTAAATGCTTAGGGCTCAATTTATAGGAATCTTGTAGACCCTTGGGCAGAGGATTTCGGAGGGGGCTCAAGGTGAGGCTGGACGTGGCCATTAAGGTCTATCAGGATCCCGAAAGACACTATGTGCCTCTATTTTGTACTACCTGAAAATGACGTACTGCAACATTCTCTGTATCAAGGTGTTCTTCAAAGCTGGACTGCTGGGACTCCTGGAGGAGATGAGAGATGACAAGCTGGCAGAAATAATCACTCGCACACAAGCCAGGTGCAGGGGCTTCCTGATGCGAGTGGAGTATCGGAGAATGGTGGAAAGAAGGTAGAAATTTTTAATATTTATTCTCATGGTACCTGACAAATGAAGTTTAAATTCATAGTACAAAAGCTATACAATGGCCATGTGTATTTCATTTCAGGGAGTCTATCTTCTGCATTCAGTATAATGTTCGCGCATTCATGAATGTCAAGCACTGGCCCTGGATGAAGCTGTTCTTCAAGATCAAGCCCTTACTGAAGAGTGCCGAATCTGAGAAGGAGATGGCCAACATGAAAGAAGAGTTTGAGAAAACCAAGGAAGAGCTTGCAAAGTCTGAGGCAAAGAGGAAGGAACTGGAGGAGAAAATGGTGGCCCTGCTGCAGGAGAAAAATGACCTGCAGCTCCAAGTGCAGGCTGTGAGTATCACTGTTCATCTGTCCCTGGAAAAGAACAATGTACTGTAGGAAAGCTTCTTACCCTAAGCAGGGACTCACAGGAAGCTGACTAATGTGCAGTAGAAAGGGTGAAATCACACGCTCTAAGGCACTCTGAGGTTGGGTAAATAGACCCTGGCTGGAACATGGTCAGTCTCATGGCAGCCCCACACGGGACTAAGCATTCCTGCTGTTTGAGGAAGGGTCCATGTAAGGGGAGAGAATTGTCTGAACCTGCAAAACAGTGTATCTGCCTAACACTGTAAAGGCAAACCTGAGAAGGACCCACTCTTCCTGATTCCAGCTATGTTAGAAGGCCTTGATTATTTCCAGAAACATGGATACATGCCATTCTAAGTCAAATAAGAAAAGGCATTTTTTTCACACGAAAAGAAGTGATTAATTAGCACTGGAGGTGCCAGGCATGCCTGGAAAGGAGGCACAGAGGAAGCTGATAAAAAAAAAGGCAAGAATTCTATTGGTCTTGCAGCAATTTCAATACATGTACAAAAGTGATAAATTTCTTTCTAAACTAAATTGTTATCAAACATTAGAGAAGCATTTACATTCCAAATACTAAATGTTTCTTGATGTGACAAATGAAAAGAAAAAGTTACTAAATACATTTTGTGTCAGGAAAAAGGACACCAAACTCTTCCCTCTACTAAGTCTAGCAATTGAAGTGACCAGCATGCTGTTGTGCTAGTGGATGGATGAAGTATTCTGACAGCTACCCTATGTGTTAGGCACTTGTAAAAAGAAAAAAAGTTGGAATCAGTATTGATTCCAGAAGACACCAGGCAAGATTTTCCACTTGCTGGAGTGTCAGGCCAGGTTCAGCCCCATTTGAACACATGCTTCCTCACTGATAAAAAAGAGTGAGAAACATGAAGCCATGAGAAGCCACAAAAATCTGTGTGCGCTCTCCAGGAAGCTGATAGTTTGGCTGATGCTGAGGAAAGATGTGACCAGCTCATCAAAACGAAAATCCAGTTGGAAGCCAAAATTAAGGAGGTGACGGAAAGGGCTGAGGATGAAGAGGAAATTAATGCCGAGCTGACAGCCAAGAAGAGGAAGCTGGAGGATGAATGTTCAGAGCTGAAGAAAGACATTGATGATCTGGAGTTAACGTTGGCCAAAGTGGAGAAGGAAAAGCACGCCACTGAAAACAAGGTACACACACAGGGACTCACATAAAGGGTGAAGGGACAGATACATCCCACGTCAGGCTGGTATCCTCAGAACAAAGCTAGGTTTGGAACATAGCAGGAGCATCACTTGGGTGCAACCAGGCAGCCCAAATGATAAACAAGCTCCTGGCTAAGCACTGCAGAGTGAAAAGGTCACTGCACTAACAGTCAAGTCTTCTATACACAGCTTTGGCACTTCCTTACAATCAACAGGTGAAAAACCTCACAGAGGAGATGGCAGCCCTGGATGAGACCATCGCCAAGCTGACAAAGGAGAAGAAAGCCCTCCAAGAGGCTCATCAGCAGACCCTGGATGACCTGCAGGCAGAAGAGGACAAAGTCAATACTCTGACCAAAGCTAAGACCAAGCTGGAGCAGCAAGTCGATGATGTAAGCACACAGGCATCATCCAAGGAGAGGACAGGTATGGAGTTAGACCTGGCTGTCAGAGCACCGATGGTCTTGTTCTGTCTAGCTGGAAGGGTCCCTGGAGCAAGAGAAGAAGCTGCGCATGGACCTTGAGAGAGCTAAGAGGAAACTGGAAGGAGACTTGAAGCTGGCTCATGACAGCATCATGGATTTGGAAAATGATAAGCAGCAGCTGGATGAGAAACTGAAGAAGTAAGTGTGGCTGTGGGGCACCTGAGCACTGGGCAGGTGCAATTGTCTTTTTCTTTTGAGCTCTAACACATGGTTTGCTTTGCCCGAAGGAAAGACTTTGAAATCAGCCAGATTCAGAGCAAAATCGAGGATGAGCAAGCCCTGGGCATGCAGTTACAGAAGAAGATCAAGGAGCTGCAGGCAAGTCTCTCTTGGTTGCCCTCTCTCAGCTGGTCTCAGGTCCAGTAGGAGGAAGGCATGGGTATCAGTGGTCCCTGATGTTCCCCAGGCCCGTATTGAGGAACTGGAGGAGGAAATTGAGGCAGAGAGAACCTCTCGGGCAAAAGCAGAGAAGCATCGGGCTGACCTGTCACGGGAGCTAGAGGAGATCAGCGAGCGCTTGGAAGAAGCAGGAGGGGCTACTGCCGCTCAGATTGAGATGAACAAGAAGCGTGAGGCAGAATTTCAGAAGATGCGTCGTGACCTCGAAGAGGCCACACTGCAGCACGAAGCCACAGCTGCCGCCCTGCGGAAGAAGCATGCAGACAGCACCGCTGAGCTTGGGGAGCAGATTGACAACCTGCAGCGAGTGAAGCAGAAGCTGGAGAAGGAGAAGAGTGAATTGAAGATGGAGATTGATGACCTGGCCAGTAACATGGAATCTGTCTCTAAAGCCAAGGTATGGATTGCTGTTGAACATGCTCCCAGGGCCAAGGCATGATGCATAGGCTGCATCTGCCAGCCACAGTCTCATAAAACAACCTCCCTGCTCTGAGGATAAGGTAGAGTCCAGGTATTCATTGCCTTTCCTTCCTTGTGTTTTCTATCCAGGCAAATCTGGAGAAGATGTGCCGCACTCTGGAAGACCAGCTGAGTGAGATTAAAACTAAGGAAGAGCAGAATCAGCGCGTGATCAATGACCTCAATACACAAAGAGCTCGTCTGCAAACAGAATCAGGTGAGACATCACCATTCCTGAGGTGTAATGGTATGACCTGTCCACCACGAGCATACCACAATGTGCAAAGTGACAACTGGTGTAACCTCTCCAGGCCACTCCTGATTACATGGGATTACAGGTGGAAACTGATCCATAGATACTATTAATAATCCCCTTGCCTTTTTCACTTTCCCCTTTCCAGGTGAATTTTCACGCCAGGTGGAGGAAAAAGATGCTCTGATTTCTCAGCTGTCTAGGGGCAAGCAAGGATTTACCCAACAGATTGAGGAACTCAAGAGACATCTGGAGGAAGAAATAAAGGTCTGGAAGACAGGATTCAGACACCTATGTTGAAACATTCACAGAAACCACAGATTACCACCCCCTTAACACCTGTCACTAACACATCCTGATGCTCCAGAACACCCTGATGAAGGCTGCATTTGCACCCAGCTTTGCATTTGCTAGTTAGAGTGTCAGTTGCATTTCACAGTCAAGGTATCTCAAGACAAGTTTTCAGGTAACCAATCCCAATGTCCCCACAGGCCAAGAATGCCCTGGCTCATGCCCTGCAGTCTGCTCGCCACGACTGTGATTTGCTTCGGGAACAATATGAGGAGGAGCAGGAAGCCAAGGGAGAGCTGCAGCGTGCCCTGTCTAAGGCCAACAGTGAAGTGGCCCAGTGGAGAACCAAATACGAGACGGACGCTATTCAGCGCACAGAGGAGCTGGAGGAGGCCAAGTATGTGGGAAGTGGGACATGGAGTTCCAGGAGAAGTCTGAGAGTGTCAAGAGTCTCTGGGAGTGGGTTAGGAGAGGTGTGGGCTGAAGGCAGAGATATAGTGTCTTTTTGGGAGAGGGAAGAGAGGGAGGGAGAGGAAAAGTGTTCTCTGAAAAAAGTGTAGATTGGATGGACAAAGGTGGTCTTTAGGGCTAGAAAGGCTAAGACAGGCTGAATACTCAGAAGGCGCTGAGAAACAGGGTGGTAGACTCTGTAGCTCTAACCTGGAGTTGTACTTATTTCCTCCAGGAAGAAGCTGGCACAGCGCCTGCAGGATGCCGAGGAACACGTTGAAGCTGTGAATGCCAAATGTGCCTCCCTGGAAAAGACAAAGCAGAGGCTGCAGAATGAAGTGGAGGATCTGATGATTGACGTGGAGCGATCCAATGCTGCCTGTGCAGCTCTAGATAAGAAGCAGAAGAACTTTGACAAGGTCTTTTGGGCTTCTGGGTCTGGGGCTCCTGGGCAGAGCATCTCCCCTGATTGCCACATCCATACTTATGCTCGGTTTCTCTTCAGATCTTGGCAGAATGGAAGCAGAAGTATGAGGAAACTCAGGCTGAGCTGGAAGCTTCCCAGAAGGAGTCTCGGTCACTCAGCACGGAGCTGTTTAAGATGAAGAATGCCTATGAGGAGTCCCTGGACCACCTGGAAACGCTGAAGCGTGAGAACAAGAACTTGCAGCGTAAGTCCCTGGCCCTCTGCTCCTGTCTGGGCTTTCTCACAAGCATGTCTACTGAGCATTCCACATGAGTCTGTGCCTGCAGGTGGGCAAAGATACCAGTCATGCTGGTGTGGCACGGCCCTTTCCATTCTGCTCTGACCATGCTGCTGGTCTTGATTCCCACAGAGGAGATTTCCGACCTCACGGAGCAGATTGCAGAGGGAGGAAAGGCAATTCATGAGCTGGAGAAAGTCAAGAAGCAGATTGAGCAGGAGAAATCTGAACTCCAAGCCTCCCTGGAGGAAGCTGAGGTACACACAGTGCTAATAAATGATGTCCAGCGCAAGAGTATGGGAAGAGTTCTGAAGAGGTGGCAGGAAAGCAAGTCTAGATTTCATGAAGTACTGTGTAAGAGATGACTTAGAGAGGAAGCAGTCGTTTCAGTTGCTGTTCCTGCTGACTTGTCCAGGCCTCCCTAGAACATGAAGAGGGGAAGATCCTGCGCCTCCAGCTCGAGCTCAACCAGGTGAAGTCTGAGATTGACCGGAAGATAGCAGAGAAAGATGAAGAGATCGACCAGCTGAAGAGAAACCACCTCCGAGTTGTGGAGTCCATGCAGAGCACCCTGGATGCCGAGATCAGGAGCAGGAATGAAGCTCTGAGGCTGAAGAAGAAGATGGAGGGAGACCTGAATGAAATGGAGATCCAGCTGAGCCATGCCAACCGACAGGCTGCTGAGGCACAGAAGAACCTGAGAAACACACAGGCAGTACTCAAGGTGGGAAGGCAAATGGGAGTGTACAGGTTGCTTGTTTTCAGAGTAGTACACCAACATCATAACTATAGACACATTAGTAAACAAGCTGTACATGTTACTGTCCAACTTTGCTCCAGGACTGTGACATCTTAAATTTTCCTTTTTTTCTCTTCCAGGATGCCCAGATACACTTGGACGATGCTGTCAGGACACAGGAGGACCTGAAGGAGCAGGTGGCCATGGTGGAGCGCAGAGCAAACCTCCTGCAGGCTGAAGTTGAGGAGCTACGGGCAGCCCTTGAGCAGACGGAGCGGTCAAGAAAATTGGCCGAGCAGGAGCTTCTGGATGCCAGTGAGCGTGTGCAGCTCCTCCATACCCAGGTGGGGCACTCTGCTGGAAATTTCTCCCATGAGCAAGGGACAACACAACACACAATTGCTGTGCATCTTGTTAAGTGCTGACTATGTAAACACTTGAAGACCTCTGCTGTAATAAGGCCACTCCAGACTGACACCCAGATCTGCTTTGTTCCTATGGCTCTGAAGAGGACTCTGGCATTCAAGCCTTCCATAAACAATACTCACATTTTCCTCTCTTGGTGTGGAGACATTAGGCCTAAAAGTACAACTTGTCTCTTTCCTTTTGCACAGAACACAAGCTTGATCAACACCAAGAAGAAGCTGGAAACAGACATCATGCAAATTCAGAGTGAAATGGAGGATACCATCCAGGAAGCCCACAATGCTGAAGAGAAGGCCAAGAAAGCCATCACAGATGTGAGTCAGGGGCTCCTTCCATTGTTGATGTTGGATATATTTTCATCCAATCTGTCTCCAGCCCCAAAACCGCTTTGACATCTTGCTCTCATCAGGCAGCCATGATGGCAGAAGAGCTGAAGAAAGAGCAGGACACCAGCGCCCATCTGGAGAGGATGAAGAAGAATCTGGACCAGACAGTGAAGGACCTGCAGCACCGTCTGGATGAGGCCGAGCAGTTGGCTCTGAAGGGGGGCAAGAAGCAACTCCAGAAGCTGGAGGCCAGAGTGAGTAGGGCTGGTATTTGTGCCTGAGTGAACATGTCACATAAGGAACCACCGGA
Source organism: Todiramphus saurophagus (assembly GCA_024582635.1). Classification (NCBI taxonomy): domain Eukaryota; kingdom Metazoa; phylum Chordata; class Aves; order Coraciiformes; family Alcedinidae; genus Todiramphus; species Todiramphus saurophagus. Next base: position 11,235 of record JANIMW010098943.1, on the reverse strand, counting down.
CAAACTACAAAGTTGGGCTTCTCATTACAGGTGCGGGAGCTGGAAGGGGAGGTTGATGCTGAGCAGAAGCGCAGCGCTGAAGCTGTGAAGGGTGTGCGCAAGTACGAGAGGAGGGTGAAGGAGCTGACCTACCAGGTAAGCCAGGAGGCCTCCTTATGCTGACAGAGTTTTCTCACAGCAAGTCCAACTTTGCACACACCATGCCCAAGGGGAATTACTCCCCTCACATGATGCAGAACCAATAACTCTTTCTCTTTCCTGCTTACCAACCATTCTAGTCAGAGGAAGACCGTAAGAATATTCTCCGGCTGCAGGATCTGGTGGACAAGCTGCAAATGAAGGTGAAATCCTACAAGAGACAAGCTGAGGAGGCTGTGAGTATTGCTCAATGAATGGGCAAGAGACACCTTCCATCAGGGCAGTACGCTCATTGAGATGAGCACCAGAAAAGGGATATGAAAGAAACTCCCAGGCACAGAGGTCTTGGCCACGTTGTTTCTCTATTGTGTCATGAGGCCTTGCTGCATTCTGAGCACCCTGGAGTCACGGAGGAATTGAGGGAAGTTCTGCAGCCTGTTTTATACAGGAGGTCAGACTAAACAAACCCAGGCGTCCATCCATGGACTGAAGGTATCTGATATGACATAGACAGGTGTACTCTTCGCTGGCTTAGAAACTGTCTGGCCGGCCAGGCACAGAAAGTTGTAGTTAACAGAGTTAAACCAGTTGGTGGCCAGTCACCAGTGGTGTCCCCAAGGGCTCAGTTTTGGAGTCAGTCTTGTTCAACATCTTTATCAATGATCTAGATGAGGGGATTGAGTCCTCAGCAAGTTTGCAGACGACACCAAATTGGGTGGGAGTGTTGATCTGCCTGAGGATAGGAAGGGTCTGCAGAGGGATCTGGCCAGTCTGTACCGATGGGCCAAGGTCAATTGTATGAGGTTCAACAAGGCCAAGTGCAGGGTCCTGCATTTCGGTCACAACCACCCCCTGCAATGCTACAGGCTTGGGGAAGAGTGGCTGGAAAGCAGCTCAGCAGAAAAGGATCTGGGGGTGCTGGTGGACAGCTGGCTGAACATGAGCCAGCAGTGTGCCCAGGTGGCCATGAAGGCCAGTGGCATCCTGGCCTGTATCAGAAATAGGGTGGCCATCAGGAGAAGGGAAGTGATCGTGCCCCTGTACTTGGCACTGGTGAGGCCACACCTTGAGTACTGTGTTCAGTTCTGGGTCCCTCACCACAAAAAAGACTTTGAGGTGCTGGAGCAAGTTTGTTCAGTTTGGAGAAGAGGAGGCTTATCACTTTCTACAGCTACTTGAAAGGAGTCTGTAGCGAGGTGGGTCTTGGCCTCTTCTCTCAAGTAAATAACAACAGGACTAAAGGAAATGGCCTGAAGTTGCACCAGGGAAGGTTTACACTATATATTAGAAAGAATTTCTTTACTGAAAAGAGTAGTCAGGTGCTAGAACGAGCTGCCCAGGGAGGTGGTGGAGTCACCATCCCTGGAGGTATTAAAAAAATATGTAGGTGAGGCACTTCAGGACATTCTCTAGTGGGATGGTGAGGTTGGTGGAGTTTTTGTGGATTTTTTTGTTTGTTTGGTTGTTGGGTTCTTTTTTGGTTGGTGTTGTTTTGTTTTGTTGGTATTTTTTGTTCGGTTGGGGTTTTTTTGGTTGGTTGGTGGGTTGGTTGGTTGGTTGGTTTTGTGTGTGTGTGTGTTTTACTTGGGTTTTTTTGTTAACGGTTGGATGTGGTGATCTTTGAGATCTTTTCCAACCATGACAATTCTGTGATTCTGTGAAATTCACAAATCTCTACTGGTAATAAATAGCAGAAGGCTTCAGGGTCTTTCTCAGTGTAATGAATCACATGGACAGCTGGGAAGCAAGTGGGAGCATAAGCGCACAAATGAGAATTTCAAGGGATGGAATTGCTCCTCTAGAGTGCCACAGTACTGGTGAAATTTGTCACAGTGGGGTCCTGAAGAAGGAGGATGAGGAGGTCTGTGGGAGGCTTACATGGAAGCAGTGGTGGGAGGGGGATGGGAGTCTGGGCCTCCCTCAGGGAAGAATCACAGTCCTGCAAGTTTGAGGGGCAGCAGGAGTGAACCCCCTGCCCTGGGCTCCCCACCACCAACTCCCTCTCCCCACACAGGAGGAGCTGTCCAATGTCAACCTCTCCAAGTTCCGCAAGATCCAGCATGAGCTGGAAGAAGCCGAGGAGCGGGCGGACATTGCAGAGTCTCAGGTCAACAAGCTGCGAGTGAAAAGCCGGGAGTTCCATGGCAAGAAGGTAGAAGAGGAAGAGTGAGGATGTCATGAGACAGCAAACTGACCTGAGGGCTGCACAAAATGTGAACCCCTCCGTCAGTTAGTTCCTTATTTTGTATTTGCAACCACCTAAATAAGTAGGGAATAAAGACTGTAGATGCCTCTGCATAAACACCATGAGCAGCAGCTTTCATTTGTTCCTCTTTCTATTGGTTAGGGCTGTGTCATCTTTAACCTTTGGGCACACTTTTGGCTTTTACCCTTTGTGTAGAGCATTTTGTCCCCTAGTTCCTAACTACTTTTCATTTCTTTATTCCTTAATGACTGCGGGGCATGAAGAGAATTTAACTTCACAGGAAGAGAAATCAAAGATAATGATTCCTGACACTGCTTCCTGCAAGTTCAGCCTTTCTATGGTTCTGTCCCAGACAATATCTTTTGTAGTATTTACCCATACAACACCTCTGCACTTTCCAGTTGTGCAATGTTTCAGGTGTGAGCTGCTCCTTTTGCTGGCCGTTGTCCAAGGCAGGTTTGTGGAGGGCTGATAACCAACAGAGTTGATGGGGTTTTGGAAAGCTGACAGAGGATGGCCTTTAGTCTCCACTACATTTTTTTCCATGAATTTAATTCGACAGGGGGACGGTGAAGAGTATTACGTCCCTTTGAACTAAAACTGGAGAAGGCTAGTGACTGTTGTGTGGTAATTCCTTTAAATCATGTAAATTAGACCAGTGTCCACAAAAGCTGAGTCTCTGACATACTGTGCTCTGAAACACTCTTCTGCCTGGGGAATCTTTCTTTCCTCGTGAGAAAGCCCAGTTCAATGTGACTCTTTCCTTAGTGGTATTGTGTTATTGTGAAAACTCACGGCCTCAACCAGGAGCTTCTCTTACCAGCCTATCACAAGAGAGGTCAGAGTAGACAGTGAGCAGAGAAGGGGCAGCTGCAGTAGCCCAACAGTGGAAGGGAAACACAGAGATTTTTGTTAGTAGCTGCTATTTCCAGACTTGCCTGATGATCTTCCATTCAATGTGCAGGAAAAGTAACAAGGAAACTGGGAGGAAAAATGGCAGCTTTATTCTGGGCCTGAGCAGAGCTCCACATGAACTGACAGTGAAGACTTGATGATAGAGGTAAAAACCCATCATGTTCAGTCTCATTCACTGCCTGTTGGGGCAGAGCTCAAAGGGCTGGAGCTCATTGTCATAGCCACAGCTTCTGAAGTCCCAGGGAGCAGTGGACCAACCCAGAATATGTAACACCTCCTGGGAAAGAACCAGTATGGAGAACTGAGGACAGGTAGTTTATGTCCTTCCACAGGGTGTATTCCATTCCATTCAAGCCATCTTTACATGTGAATCAGCACAGAAACCCTTGAAAGGGTAGATAAACATGTGGACAGGGAGATCCAGCTGATATAATCAACTGGGATTTCAAAACCCTCTCAGCAAGGAATCCCAACCAAGGCTTTTGTAGAAGTGATAAAGCCGTGGGATAAGTAGGAAGATTCTAATTCAGATAAATAATCGTCAAAGACACAGAATGAAAGAGAAAAGTTTTTTGTGCTGAGGTCTGTGTTTTTCAAGTTATTGATAAAGCAAGCTAAAGAGGTATTGAACAGGAAGGAAAACATGTTTCCCACTGAAATAACACTAGTCTAGGCAGTCAAGACAATGACTGAAACCTAAGAAATGCAGAAGGCTTTCATGACACTGAGCAAAGGGTGCCATTAAAGAGCATACAAAATTCAGTAGAGTTAAAACCAGAAAGCTGCGCACATGGGGAAACGTAATGAAGTGTCACACATAAAAAGATGGACTCTGAGCTGCCAGTTACCCATCAGGAGGAAATCGTAACCGTGCTTTGCTCATGTGCTGTGTAAGCATGTGAAAACACTCACTCATTTCCCAGCAATGGTAGCATAAGAGAAAATAAAAAGAGACAAACTGAATTTGCAAGGAATTGTGATTCCAAAGGCAATAAAGATGATCAGAAGCACAGAGTGGTTTCCACAGGAGCACCAATTAAACAAACCAAGAGCCTTAAGATAGAAGAGAACTGAGTGGGCATACAAAGCCGAACAATAAAATCGATCCAGTGTGGAGAGGCTTGACAGGGATCAATGTTCTGTACTGATCTGTACTGTCTCTGACAGTAAAAGAAATAGAAGAGTACAGAGGGCAGAAGGTGGAGGACAGTTTGCGCGCGCGTGTGTGTGTGTGTGTGTGTAAATCAAATGAAACTACATGGAGGCAAGGTATTCAAAAACATTAAGACATTTGGGTTTTTTCACGAAGGACGCATCTAAGGTGTGGAACTCCTTGTCACTGTCAACTAAAGGTTTGTGTGGACTCCAAAGAAACTTGGACATGTTCATGAAGATAAAATATACTGGAAGGTACTATGCAGAAACCCTGTTTGTGGTGCAAAGGCTCAGAGCTGTGGAGAAGACAGAGCTTCAGAGAGCACTTGATGGTAACAGTTGTTACCATTTGGGAGAATGGAGGGAATCCTCCACTCCTCATCCATTTTGTGGGTAGAAAATGTGGCTGCCAGTCAAACAGCCAAGTGAAGTGGCCACTGCAGCGTGAGCTGGAGAGGACATGAGATACGTTTTTCTCAAATCTACATGCTTAAAGCTCAAATAATGTCCCCATCTCTCAAGTTGAACCCAGACCCAGTACAAGCCTCATTGAGAGAAAAGCGTGGTCCCCAACAGCTTTTAGCGGGGCAAGCAGATAATCTCCTCAGAACAGGGGATGCAACCACTGTAAGAGCACCCTGACACTATGGCTCCTGGCTATCTGGTGGCACATTGCCACCATTTCTGACACAATTCCTTCCCTGTTCTTACTCAAGAGGCCTGTTCGCCTCCTCACCTGCCCTGTAGCAGGAAGCCTCCAGTTGTTCTGTTGGGTGATGAAAAGAGCATTTGGAGGTCAACTTCTGGGCCAGGACCCACTTCCAGCAGCAATTGTTTCCACAGACATTAGCTGAGGATGTGTCAGAGACGGTGACAGAGATGGTATGTCTCAACATTGCTGCACCAGTGTGGGCAGACTTCAAACCACATACTGGACGATGGTTGGATCACAAGTTAGAAGTTTCTGGTTCAAATACAGAAGTAACTCTGAAAACTGCAACCTCATCTCTATGCATGAGCCCAGACCCAGGGCTTGGAAGACTGAGGGGTCCGGAGACCCCTAAAGACCACCTAAGACCCCTGAGAGACGGTATTGGGCACGCATGCTACTGCCAGGTGGTGGGTGCAGTTAAGCAAAACAGTTACGAATATTCAACAGGACAACCTGATAAAAGAGCAGGAACCACCAACATCGGATGGAACGTTCTCCCACTGGACTTGGAAACAAATTGGACTGACGGGATGCCGCAGATCCGTGGTGGTACCTGCTGTGACTGACCCTTTTCTTCCTTCCTTTCTTTCCTTTCTCTCTCTCTCTCTCTTTGCTTCGTGAACTTTTTGTCAGGCAAATAAAGTCACTTGGCGCTTGACTCCATTTTGAGTCTTAATTTTGTTCCCGAGAATACGATCAAAATCTTGCTCTGGTCTATGACTGGCAAGCAACAGGACCCCACCTGGAGTACTGTATCCATCTTTTCAACCCTCAGACATGGACCTGCTGAGCAGGTGCAGAGGAGGCTCACAAAATTGATCTAAGGACTGGAACACCTCTCCTATGAAAAAAAAAGGAGGAGACCATATTGTGGTCTTGCTTACAAGAAAGATGGAGGAAGACTTTTTACCAGTGCCTGTAGTGACACGACAAGGGCAAAGGTTTTAAACAGAAGAGGGTAGATTCTGATTTGGTATAAGGGATACATTTTTTAAGATGAAGCTGGTGGGACAGTAGAACATATTGGTCCCAGAATTTGGGAATGCCCCATCACTGGAAATGTTCAGACTGGGTTGGATGGAGCTTTGAGCAGCCTGATCTAGTCAAAGATGTTCCTGCCCACAGCAGGGGTGTTGGACTAGATGATCTTGTTAAGGTCCCTTCCAATCCAAGCCTCTGCATGTCCGTGGGAGTCAGAGATTGCCTAGAGAGGCAGGACTTCAGATGCACACCTGTGCTCAGCATTTCCCACTGGTTGTTTCAGGGTTCCTCCTGGGCAGGGTACAGGGTGTTTGCATCAGCCTTCTCATGTCCTGCACAGGGAACCCAGGGGAGAGCTCTGGGTTTGAACTCCAGAAACAGTGGGTGCTGCAAGGTCAGAGCCATCCTTGCAGCAATCTCCTCAAGCACGGGCCAGTGCTTGTTGCTGGATGTTGCCTTGGCTCACAGGCATCGTTCATCTGACCTTACCCCTGTGTTATTCACTGAGCATTACCCACTGAGCTCTTTTAAAAACCAAAATGCCAATGACCACGAGAACTGACAGAACAGCATCTCAAGTGACTGTGCCCTTTTCCTAGAACTAGATCAGTGACTCTCCAGAACTACTGGCAAATTCCCCCTTTCTCAGTGTATCAACATTGCACAGGACTGGCTACCATCTCTAGTGCTCTGATCTAGGCAGCACTGTGTTGATAGCTTTTGTGCTGGGATGTGAGTGCTGGACTGAGGATGTATCAGAGTGCAGAAGATCTTGGATTGTATACTGTATGTGTGACTGTTTGTAAAGTTGTGTTTGGGTAGAGGGGTGTTTTTTTGAAATTACAGGTAGTGCAGGGCTACAGGGACCTCCCCCCGTTTCCTCATGTGGTTGGTGACATTGCCTCAAATACGTTGACAATGAACATATGGGAAATGGGAAGTATCACCATGTGTTTATGCAGTATGCATATATTTGGGATTGAAAGTATACCCTGGTCTAGGTTGCTTTTGCATGTTTCTCTCTCTTAAACCTTAAAATATCTTTAGTAAAAGTTAGGAAACAGAGCTAACCTTGAATAAAAGTGCTAGTCATTAAATATTACACATTCATTCTGGATCAGGTCTGTAACAAAAGCACTAAATCTTTTAAAACCAGAAATATTTTGAAAAAAACCCAGTATTATCTTATTTTTTCAGGCACGAGGTACCATGAGTAATTTGTGTAAGTGCTTTTTCTTATATAAGTTATGATTGACAACAGCAACAGTGAACATTCCTCTAATGTACACATTGTGAATTTTTCACTTTCTGCAAAGTACCAAATGCAGTTTGTTGTTCACACAGGTATTTATTTCTTTTCGTAGCTAAAGAGCCACGTTTCACACTCTAAGCATGAATTACATGTCCAGACTTGAACTTGTATTCTGACTTGCTCTCTCTTACATTCCTTATGTATCTAGCACTATTGCAGTCTAAGTCCTTGCCCACAATGTGTCTCTAGGTATGCCCTTTTCAGTAAAACATACAATGAAATACTGAATGACATTTAGTCACGCTTTGTCTTTTGTAGAATTGCCTTTTCTAATGCTGTAAAATTCACAGGACCATGTGCACAGGATACATGGTATTATTCCTATTATACACTTGGAATAGTTGCAGTACAGAAATGCTAAAGAATCTTGTCTGGGTCAAAGATCAAGTTATCAGTAGACACAGTACAGGAACCTATAAATTCTACATCCAAGTGCTTTAAGTGCCTTGACTACTCAAGATTCCCTTATTAATATCCCTGTCAGATTATTTATAGGAAGTGTATCCACAGGAATGGCAAGATATAAACCATTTCTAAATATATCCAGTCAAATCAAATGACAATTATGCCATTAGTTAAGTTTGCCTGGCAATGTTTTGCCAAAGATGGTTTGCCAAAATATATTTTGACTGAAGGAAAAGGAAACGTCCAGAGCATCTGCATACGAAACCCTATAAAAGTCTCTTTGGAGTGTTGTGCCCTGTCTTGACAGAAAATTTCAAGGTAAGCATATGGCTCCTGTGAACTTCTGGGCAAAGCATATATTTTTATTCCATTTAACTTCCTATAAGCATTGGATATCCATTTCTATCAGGGATTATCTCTGCCACCAGTGATTTTATGCTAGGTATGCAGGCAGCAGTTTTTCCTTCAGCTTATTTATTAGGTCTGGTTGCCTGTGCAACACAAAATTATTTCCTATGTTTTCAAACAGCAGTGACTGACTTTCAGCCTCTGCTACAAGAGTGAATTCAAAATTTCACCAGCTTTTAAGGAACATGAGGAAATTCAACAGTTTTATATTTCTAGAAAGCAGAACAAGCAATAGTGACAATTGTATCTATCATAATGCAAGATGAATTGTCCACAGCATGTACATTTTCCAGTGAAAAGTCACTATTGGCAACCAGACAAGGAAGTCTCTAGGGTAGCATTTAAAAAAAATAAAATCAGACTTCATTAATGTGCAGTCTCTCCTATGGCAATGTCAAAATTCACTGGAGTCCACAAAGCCAAAGTAATAGTGCTAAACTGTACTACAATTTTGCAACACTATAGAGCTGTTCTATACTTTGTTACATAGCTAGATATATACGGATTAATTTCAGAAAAGTATACAAGTATTTCAGCCAAGACTGGAAAGATGAAATCCAACTTTGGACTTGTTTATACCTCCATAAATATTTGAAGAGGTCAAAGTGCAAGAGATTTCCTCTCTTCCACAGAGAGCTATTCACTCAGTTACTAAACATACCTTCTTTCCCACAGGGTTCTCTGCTGACTGAGCCTCTTGTATAAGTGCAATCATGACCTCACCGGACGCTGAGATGGCTGCCTTTGGGGAGGCAGCTCCTTATCTCCGAAAGTCAGAAAAAGAAAGAATTGAGGCCCAGAACAAGCCTTTCGATGCTAAGTCATCCGTCTTTGTTGTGCATCCTAAGGAGTCCTTTGTGAAAGGGACAATCCAGAGCAAAGAATCAGGGAAGGTCACTGTCAAATCTGAAGCAGGAGAAGTGAGTAACCAAGGCTTAAAAATGTTATGTAATTCCCAGTCTCAGTGCTTAGCTGTCATGCATGAATTTCTTTCTTTATCTGACAGACCCTGACTGTGAAGGAAGATCAAATCTTCTCCATGAACCCTCCCAAGTATGATAAAATTGAGGACATGGCCATGATGACCCACCTCCATGAACCTGCTGTGCTGTACAACCTCAAAGAGCGTTATGCAGCCTGGATGATCTACGTAAGTACCAGCAGCAGTCTTCCTTAGGGTGGCTGGGAGGAACTGCTCTGCCAGGCTAAGTGGAAGCCAACGTGCTGCCTCCCTTCCTCACAGACCTACTCAGGTCTCTTCTGCGTCACTGTCAACCCCTACAAGTGGCTGCCAGTGTACAACCCGGAGGTGGTGTTGGCCTACCGAGGCAAGAAGCGCCAGGAGGCCCCTCCACACATCTTCTCCATCTCTGACAATGCCTATCAGTTCATGCTGACTGGTGAGTGCCTTGGTTTTATTTTTTAATTATTTGTCTGTGAACACTCACAGAAGAGAAAAAAGTGTTTTCACTGCAAAATACTTCACTTTAATGGTGTTGAGGGGGTGGCTGTCCTCTCAGCATTGCAAGTTTTTCCTTTGCTGGGCACCATCAAGACCATGCTTCTAACAATCAGTGTTAATATTTACTGACCAAGATATTTGGAAGGATATGGTTTAACGCTGAATACATTCTCAGATTATCCTTCAAAGACATTTGGTTAAACTTTTGAACTTCTGGGAGATTCAACACTGAAGCCTATGATGGTTTTACAAAATACTCAGGAAGCAGACATGACAGTGTAACCTACTCAGAAAATTGTTACTGTATCTTAAAGGATTTATTCTTTTCCATTCATTAATCTAAATGGAAACTATAAGAAAGAAGGGTAGTGAAATCTTTTCTAACATTGTCTGATTCTCCGGACTTTCAAGGAAGAGCAGATTACACCGTTAAAAAAAAACAAACAAAGGGAGGTATATTTTAATTGGTTAAAATTATTCTTGTTCCCCACTCCCTCTCCAGTTACAGTATTTAGCTACATAGCATTCAGAGCAGTAAGAAGGTTAATTGGAAGAGAATACTATGAAAATGGAACAATAATATATTGACGTTTGGTTAGTGTATCTTATCATGGTAGTGTTTATGTAAGTCATCATACATTCACTCTTGCTGTCACTTTCAAGAGATGTGCAGAAACATGGTGAATGCAAACTCAGAATTTTCCACTAGAAGAATGCATGCAAATTAGTGGAAAACACCTTCCTAGAGGCATACAACAAATGTAAATCACCAAATGTAAATCACATTTGCTTTGAAAGCCAGTCCAGCTACACAGCCTAGTAAGCACACATAAGTACTTAGGCTTTTTTTTCTTTTATCAAATATATAAGGAGCAGAAGGGCTTACAATGAATCTGTAGCATCTGTGCTGACACAGTAAAAATGTAAGAATGCAATATAAAAAATATTAATTTGTATCAGAACAACTGAATGAGATTTTAATTTGTTTACCTTAAGGCAGTGTGGGAAGTATTCTTTTCTGGAACTCTTCCTTACAGTGGTATTCATTAGAGGAACTTCTTCATATCAGTGTCCCTAAAAAAAAACCCAACAATACTTGTAAATTTTCAGGGCAGAATTCAACCAGGCATTCCAATGGAGCTCTAAAGATCAAAAACTCTCACTGAAGATTGCCTGGAAAGTGACAAGTCATTAGGTCACTAGCTTTTAAAAAGAGCACCGAGGCAGTTTGAGGATCAGCATACCAGTAAGCCTGCTTTTTGTAAAAGGCAAACTGGCAGCCATTTACACACAAGGCAATTACAGGGCATGTGAATATAGGTGACTCACAAAAAAAAGAAAAAAAAAAGAAGATGCACTTTTTTTTACAGGGAAGTCTTCCCTTGCAAAACTGCAGATTTTTTTTTTTTATCGAAGGAGAGCCTCTCAAGGTGATCTATTTGAATTCAACAAAGATCTTCAGTACAGTTGACAAAGTTGCTATTCTTAGCATAAATTTTTATGCTTGTATTCACCACTAGCTAAACAGAGAAGGTTCAAAA
>JANIMW010098822.1:0-20562 GCA_024582635.1 Todiramphus saurophagus | reverse complement strand
TCTCAACTGTGATCATCCTTCCTCAAGTCCTTTCTGAAACCGCACGGCTTTCTGTATTTGCTCCTTCAACCACAAAAATTTTACTATATAATAGCATTTATTCCTAGAAAGGTTTCCCACAAGGATTTATGTAATGAAAATGTTCTGGGAGCCTTCAGAATCAGCACCAACTTCAGCAACCTTATTAAGCTTTTAAAAATTATTTATTTGCTGGTGACATCCAGAACCTTCATAAGGAATGTGAACTTAAAAATGACTAAGAAATGGGGGAAAAAACCCCTCAAAGAGAAAGTTTTTCCTTTTGGGGAGAGTATAGCAGGATTGTATTCCAAAGTTATTTAAAACAAAAAAAAAAAAAAAAAGGAAAAGAATTAATTGGAATGCATGCATATGCATTAAAAAACCTGCAGAAAGTCAGGAACAGACATAAATTTTCCAAGAAAAATTCATGTTTCTTCTGTTTAGCACACAGACGTGCACAGAAGAAAGTGATAAGCAACTCCGCTTCAATAAACCCAGGAAGTTATAAATAACACCATTTTAATTAATCTGGGTCATGACTTTCAAAGGACCCGTAACACCACTTGGGTGTTTGAACACTGCAAGTCCTAACTCTACATATCCTTCTCACCAACTAGTAGTCTGGCTAGAAGTAGACTAAAATACTTTAAGAAGTTGCCTTGTATGGGATATCACTTCCAGGAACAATTTCAAATTACGAAGTTAAACCTTTTTGGCCCAGCTCTAACTCCACCAAGATAAGACCTTGGAGAGCCCAGCCTCACGGGGCACACCAGGTATTGCACATGTGGTGACATGATAGTGCAGACTCAGGGTTTTTTTTACACTGGGATGTTGGTGAATCCTTCTTCAACTTAACATTACAAACAGTCTTTAATGAGACAGTTGCCTTCAGGCTCACAGAGGCATGCTTGTTGGGTTTGTGGGTTGTAAGGGAAGCCGGTGAATGTAAGAACACTGCAGTAGAACAAAGGACAGCTAAAATAATCCATCCATTAGATCAGGAACATACCGTTACTCCAGATATAATCGGGGCTTTTCCTTCAATTAGTTTGTATATTTCTTGAACTGCTTCCTCATCGCTCTTGTCTTTAAAACGCTTCTTGGAAAGTTCTTGAAGAGCTTCCTTAAACTGCTCAAAAGTGATAGTTCTGGAAGACTTTCCCCTGTTGAAACACACAGAAATGGAAAGAAATTACAAGACAGCACAACAAGCTTTTCAAGAATAGAATTGTTGCAGTTTACCACAGTGAAAAAACCAGGAAATTGCGACAGAAGAGGATCCATGCAGCCCACGGTGTGAAATAAAACACATCCCAGGAACATCACTTTCTTTTTTATGTACATCAGTAGGATAGCACTTCAGAAACTTCCCTTGATAAATGTTCAGAAATAAAGGGGAAGTGAAGGGACTTGACCTGCTGTCAAAATGCCTGCAGCTCATGAGATCAAATATATTCTTGTTTGGTTGGTCACTTGTAAAGTCTTCACGCATAGAGGACAAGAACTTCAACATCTTAGGTAAGTTTTGTTATTTAACAGGTTTTATTCCTCTTTGAATAACTGGTTATGACATAATTCACAGGTCACTACTCAGGTATTCGTAAGTAAATTAAGAACAATGCTGCTGTGTAAAGCAAACTAGTGTAAAGCATTTAAAAACTTGAAACTCGTCCTCTCTTAAGGACTGAGAAATTTTAAAGCAACGCATTTAAATTGAATATCTGTTTTCCATTCTAGACCATCACCTTCCTACAACACACGCAGGTTCATGGAAAACACTATATAGCAGTCTCTAAAACTCCTAAACCCTCCAGAAATTCAGAGCTGGAGACTTGCTCTTGTTTTCAGTACTAGGAAGCCTGTATTTCCACAAGAATAAATTACTTGCTTATTTTTACTTTTAGTGGAGAAGGTTTTGCTATAGCAGTGGGAAATTCACACTTTACAAACACCTATTTACATAGTCACTCCTGTAGAGCTTTCACACCCATCAGGCCAAAGGGTTCAATTGAAATAACTCTCAAAAAGAAACCTGGCACTCACTACAGAGATCTATTTAACTAAAAGGGGATTAATGGAAGTCTGTTTTCTAGTATTTGAAAATACCCAGTTTAGGCAGGAAATAATGTAGCGGAGTGAACATTGTTCCTTTCTTTTCCCTAACATAAAATTATTTTTAGTGTTCCTTACTTTATAATTCAGCTATGAGGCCAAAGCATTAAGTGAGATTACTTAGCATAAAAAATATTTTCTTTTCTATGAATTCCATCCCTCACAAAACACTATTTTCCTGTATTATTCACATTACATATTTCTGAAGTTTAACAGATCAAATAGAAAAACAAAATCAAAAAGATATTCTGATACTTAGGCTGATGTAACCTTTGCTATCTTTAACAGTGGAAGATGTTTTCAGTTATTTACAACACCATGAAACACTCAAAGTCAAAGAAATACTTGAGAGTCCATGTTGCTGAGAAACATGCTACTACGTGAATTTTGTTTGCCACTTAAGCATTTCTTTTTCTCCCATCGTAGAGAGCATTTCAAGCAAACCAGATAAAAAAACCCCACCACCTACTTACCACACAACCCAGACCAGTACTTTCAACAGTGACAGATGTTTATACAGGAATAACCACTAGATGAAAGGATAGAGAAAGTCTGCACTGGCAACATAAATCTCAGACTAGAAGAACTATGCCTAGAAATCCAGTTTTCATTCAAGCATCACAAAGAGACACTGCGAAGAGCAATTCAGCTATGTATCTATCATGGATTTATCTTTCATCTTTAAGACACCTTCAGAGGTCAAATCCCCTCTGTGGCTCCACTAATGAAAGGGGGAAGTGAGATTTCTCAGTTTTAGACACCAACAGTTAGGAAGTGACTCCTACTTCAATTAATTAAACGCAAAATGGAATTTTATCCCATGCTTCTAAAACAAGGGGAAATTGGTTATTCACAGCAGAATTCAACTCACAAAACCCTTTACATACAAGATCATTAATAGTATCCTTTGTTTCCAGCACAGCCCAATGTGTAGCAAATCCTTCACGCTCCCTGTTTTAGCCAGAAATAAACTTTGTCTGTTTTTTGAATGAATTATGCAACTACTTGTCTCCTTTAGGTGACGCAAATGCTTGACTATCTCATGAAATTAGCTCGTAAAAGCATATTATAATAGTGGAAATGAATATACTCCCGTATTTCATTATCAGAATGACACATGCAATAAATGGCAATTAACGACTTGGAATTTGTCCACGATTCTATTAATAGGGTTAACATCCCTCTTCCAATAAAACACGTTCATGAACTTCTAACTAGCTCAAGAGGTCAGGACTTTGATTTTGTTTTGTCTCTCCTTTATCTCAAGATCATGGAGCAGATCCTCCTGAAGACTCCGCTAGGGCACATGGAAAATGAGGAGGTGATTGGTGGCAACCAACATGGCTTCACTAAGGGCAAATCCTGCCTGACAAATCTTGTGGCCTTTTACAGTGGAGTAACAACATCAGTGGTCCAGGGAAGAGCAACTGATGTCATCTACGCAGACTCGTGCAAACTGTTCGACACTGTCCTGCACAACATTCTGATCTCTAAATTGGAAAGCCATGGATGCAATGGATGGACCACTTGGAGAATAAGGAATTGGCTGGATGGTCAAAGAGTTGCCATCAACAGCTTGATTTCTAAGTGCAGACCAGTGATGAGTGGTGTTCCTCAGGGACTGGTACTGGGGCTGGTGCTGTAACACCTTTGTCAGTGACATGGACACTGCAATTGAGTGCACACTCACTCAGCAAGTCTGCGGGTGACACCAAACTGTGTGGGGCGGTTGACACAAAGGAACAGATTGACATCCAGAGGGACCTGGACAGGCTTGAGACTTGGGCCCATGGCAAACTCATAAAGTTCCCCAAGGCCAAGTGCAAGGCCCCGCTCCTGGGTCAGGGCAATGCCCAGTGCAAATAGGGGCTTGTGGAGTAAGGATTGGAATCAGTCCAAAACAGCGAGCATTTTTAGAGCTTTAAAGTGTGAAAGGATTTCACTTCTGGGGAAACCTTGTTGTGGCCTTTCAATACCTAAAGGAGGCTTAGAAGAAAGATGGGGACAGATGTTTTAATAGGTTCTGTAGCAATAGGAGAAAGGGCAATGGTTTTAAACTACAAGAGGGTAGATTCAGACTAGATAGAAGGAAGAAAATTTTTACAATGAGGGTGGTGAGGAACTGGAACAGGCTGCCCAGATGTCAGGGTTTAGGGTCAGGGCAGCCTGCTAGACCTACAACAGCCGCTCTCTGTTAACCCCCCTCCCTCCCCAAGGGCAAGAGAAAGGGAATAAGAGAGAGAGACCCCGTGATTAGAAAAGGGAACTAGAACAGCTTGAATGAAAATTAAAAGAACAATAATAATAAAAATGGAATATATACAATTATATACAAAACCAGTATAGAACCCAACCCCCCAGTAGCAATTATGTCACAGTCACCACTGATACTGGGGAGCAGGCACCGGGAAAGCCCCAGACTGGGCCCAGCAGCAGATGGGAACTGGGTTCAGGAGATGGATTCTGGTACTGGAATCAGGAACACACAGATTGGAATCGAAGGCTGAACAGAGTCCTCCTCTGATTCTGGCCATCGAAGAAGCGAGCAAAAAGCCACAAGAGGACCTGAGATGAACAAAGCAGTGCCAGACTCTCCTGATCCCTCAGCTTTATACCCTCTATGATGTTTATGGGGTAGAATCCCTCGTTGGTCAGTTTAGGGCCACCTGTCCTGTCCACTCCTCCCTGCATGTGTGGCCTTTGGCTTTCTGCAGCCCGCAGTGTAGACAGGATGTACACAAGCTGTACGAGTGTACACAGGATCCAGGAGTGGCCTTGGTCTGCACACCAATCCCAGAACCAACCCTACACATTGGGTGTCATCAATGCTAGAAGCAGACACTGCCAAAACATGCTGCTAACTTCAGAGAGTGCAGTGAGCTACAAGAACTGAGCTGAAAAGTAAAATCACTGAACAGAATTAATTCTGTTCTCACCCAAACCAGCACACCAGAGAGGTGGTAGATGCCCCGTGCCTGGAAACATTCAAGGTCAGGTTGGATGGGGCTTCAGTAATGTGATCTAGTTGAAGATGACCCTCCTCATTGCAAGGGGGCTTGGACTAGATGACCTTGAAAGGTCCATTCCAATCCAAATCAGTGTATGATTCTTCAGAAAATGATATTACTATGAACACCACATGCCACACAGGGCAGTCATACCCTCAGTTTATTCCCACCATGTTTCATCTCCTGTTCCCATCAGGAAGCCCCTTCCTGACTCCAGCTTTTCAGAGGCGATGAAGGTAAACTAAAAACTACAACTAAAAAACCCCAAACAAACAAGGTTCTTTCTAGTAAGTAATTGCTACAAAAAGTCAGCTTCTTTGTGTATATTTGTAACTTGTTTTCAGAAGCTCATTATAAATATCTCGTTTCCATGGGAATACCAAAACAAATACATTAACTTTCATTTTCCAAGTGCAACAAGTTCAAACAACTTGTCTACAATTAAGTACGCCAAGGGCAGTCTCTCAGATACTAACATTCTTCTCTTAGGTTTAGCTCTCCAGAGAGTGCTAGAGATCTAGAAAGAAGACAAAGCACTGTACATTCAAAAAGGAAAGAAAAATAATAATCTAAAAAACCCAGATTAATGGAATAGGAATGTGTGAACAACTACAGAAACATGACACAATCAGATATGGGAAATGCAAATTAAAAGTATCTGACCAGAAAATGAGCCAAAATGGCAAAGAGTATCAGTAGAGGAAAGGAGGGGGGGGGGAGGGAGTCTGAAAACAGACTTCATAAGGTTTGCCACCTCAATGGAAATAGCAAAATACATATGAGGGACATTAATAATAATTTGTTTTTCAAGTCCTGTACTTTACTATGACACAAAGAAAGCTTTAGCATGAGGAAGGATACATTCTTACACGCCACTCTATTTTAAGCTCTGCTTTTTACAACAATCAGAATTAGTCTAATGCACCTTTTTTTGGTGGAGGAAACAGCCCATTCACGGCACCGTCAGGGAAGTTGCTTGAATCTCTGCCTACCTTTAGCAAGAGACTGTGAACGTATGCAAAAAAATTTTACAGAGCTTCCCATCACTTCCCATTCCTCGACATGTAACCACTACAAATGGGGAGAGTCTGAACTAAGGCTTGAATTTCTCCTTTGCTCTTGGGAGACAAAGTTCATATACGTAGAAGCATCAGTTCTGAGCCTGCACATCATCCTAGTGAACATAAAGTGTAAAACATCAAACTGTGGCCCAAAGTACATTGCAAAAGCAAGTGATGCCACTTTCATTTGCAACTATTACTACTAGCTGTGTCCTGTGTTTGCAAGATTAGAACAATGCAGTGTGAAAATGTACAGATTAACACTTCTGTGCTCTTTGGACTTGAATGTTGTTTGGATTAGCAGCCATCTATAATTTTATCTGAAAAGAAAAGCAAAGATACCCTATAAACATCAATAAACCAGTTTTAGAAACTAAAACCAATAAACCAATACTAGAAATCTTTCTCTCCATAGCACTATTGCAGTTCAGTGTCAACAGTGCAGTCTCCAACTTAATAGTTTTCTGTCTTAATCTCTGAGCTACTGAAAGTCATCCCATCCCAAAACATCACTTTTCCATTCAATTTTCTTAGATTGAAGAGGGGAAAGAAGATGTAAAAATACTCAGAGAAGCTTCTATTCTTTCTAGCTTGCCAAGAGACGATTACAGCAGGATACACTAACCAGGACACTTTTGCCCTGGAAGATACCATCTACCCACAAAGGTCTATTGAGTGCAGAAAGTCTGACAAGTCTCTGAAGACAGCGTAACTAGAGATGGGAGCCCATCAAATGTTTCTGTGTAAACTCTTGCACAAGTTTTCTTTTTAAGGTTTATTTAGTCTAAATTCACAGTAGATTTGGTGTCTTAGCCAACTGCGCAGTCAAGAAAACTCAACAGCATCATCTCTCGTAAATCCGAACAAAGTGGTTTTTTGGGGTGCTCCCCATGTTTATGCCCTTCCCCCAAGGCAGTCTCATTCATCCAGCAGGCAGCACGAAGGATTGCACTGGCAACGGAATGCCTCTGTGGCTTGTTTGTCACAGTTTCGGAATTGCTGGCACAGTAAGCTGAATTAGGCACTTTCTGATTTTCCACTGCTGCTCCCCCACCCATGTAGGCAACTGCTAACCAAATAATAAGAAACACACCTGAGTTATCAGAATTAATAACTTCAGTTATTCAAAGTAATCATATAAAGGTGTCATGATAACATTGAGAACAGACCCTAAGTCAGCGTTTTTACCCCAACACCCAACAAAGGCATATTTCTTACTGACGCTCACACGACCAGTTTCTACTTTATCTTAACAAACAAACAAAGGGAAGTGGGAAGGGTTTCTTCTAAAACATGTTGATTTGGTTTTGTTTTTATTTGGGTGTCTGTTTATTTTTTGTGGTTTTGTTTGGTTGGTTTTGGGATTCTGTTTGGTTTTTTGGTTTGCTTTTTCTTTGTTTTTTTTTTGTTGTTGTTTTGTTTGTTTTTTTTTAAGTTAGGAGAAATAAGAAATGGATCTTGCTCAACTTCTTCAGAATTTTTTAACTTTTCTTTTTCCAAGAGCAATCTGCCATACTAAAAACTCACTACAGCTGAAATTCCCTGATTTCCATATAAATAGATTTTTCTAATTTACCACTTGGCAGCAGCAACTTCAGTACTCCCAAAGCATTCACTCCTGTTCGTTTATTAAAACTGACACTAATTTTCTTCTTGCTACTTCTGATAACACATCAGTTCTTCTTGCTGTAGTGTATTACAAAAATACACGTTATTAGCAATGGTCAGTGGCATCCGAACTGTTCACCTTGACACTAAAAAGGTACCACAGACAAATACCTTGATGCAAAAAGGTTTTGTATTTGTCTTTGCAAAATACATGCCACACAGATGTATTCTTTTTTCAAGAATGTCTGCTGTAATTTAACGAGCAAAAAATCTGAGGCTAATAGGTTTAACCAAGAAGCAGTTTATTCCTTGGGGCTGGTAGTTTACTTTTTTCCTTTTGTGGTTAACAATTTTCACTTTCTGTTGTTTGGGCTACACAGTTTAGCATTTTTACTGGTCATCAGCCCCAAGAAAAGAGTCCCAAACTAAAGCTAGGTCCCTTGATAGGCTTAAGGAGGTTGCTAGAACCTTGCAATCTAATGAAGTATTTAACGTATCACGTGAAGATCTTCTTCTTGCTAAACAGCACTCAAGAAGAAAATGACAAAATTTAGGTATACGGTGCAAAAAAAACCTTACAAATGAAAAAGAGGACACAGTTTCTTGGGTAAAACAATGTATGACTGACCCAAAGACACGTGTAAAAATTTGACAAATATAGCTGAAGGGAGAAGGGACAGAGGGGAAGAAAGATATCGCAATACAGTTCTCTTAGGTTCTATGCACTGTGCTAATAGCTCTAGAGAAAGGTGGTTGTGGAAGAACCAATTAAGAAAACAAAACTTGAGGCATCACCTTGCATCAGAGACTTCTGCTGAATTAATGAGTAGAAGTGGGATACTGGATGTTGATGCAAGCAGGAGTAAACTGGCAAGTTGTTAGAAAAGAAGATGTCCTTCCAGAAGACACCCTCAGAAAAAATATTCTAGGAAGAAGATACAGCAGAGACCTTTAACTAAAGTAGTAGTAGTCACTTCTGGAATGCAGTTACCTTTGAGTAACGTATGTATCAGAAGTGGATTTCTTTGAAGGATAGATTGGAACTGACAAAGGCAACAGCCAGATGAACTTCAGAATTACTGTATAAATATAACTTCTTGCATCCTGGCCAGGTCAGACATAAGGAGTTGGACTGAATGGCTTCATATACCCCACAAGGTAATCCCATCATCAGTGTTCTCATCGTTCCAGGAGAGCAAAGCAACAAGAGAGGGACAATGCAAAATGCAGTGCAAAACACTATCTCTGTATCACAGGAATAGTCATGACTTGCAGAAATCTCTGAAGTCAGGGAGTGGGCAGCAAGGGAAGAAGAACACATATCATTCACTCAGGAACCAAACCTGGAAGTTCCAGTTTCCTTCCAGTGCTTTTTTGCCTCCATACTGAGCAAGGATAAAGTAGAGGGCATCTAGCTCATCACAAGTATCTAAAATTGTGAAAGCTTGTGAACTGTCATGGTTTGAAAACCTGAGGCAAGAAGACTTAAGCAGCTCACTAAATCAGCATTCAATATCTTTATCAGGCTTTACTTTAACCTAGCTATTTTAAGCTTCTCTCATGAAAACTCTCTTCTGTATTTGAAGTTAACCTTTTTCTGCTCATCTTTATTTCTGTAGCATTTCCTTCCTATGTGCTTCACTCACAGTGAAAATTCATTTCCATTAACAAAAAAATCTGATCATAAAAAAAGAAAAAAGGGAAACCCAAGAGCTGTCAGACAGCTAAAATGGGAATGAAGAGGGGGACTGGAGAAAGAAAATTACTTGGCAAAAACATGTAGGAGGTAAAAGCTTCCAAAGGGAAGCAAACCCCAAAATGATTTAAAGGGGTTAAAGAGATTAATGGCGCTTAAGGATGAGGAAAAGAAAGAGTCCAAGCAGAAAATGGGTCTCATGGTTACACAGGGCTTAGAGAACAGATTAAATTAGCTTAAAACAGTAGCAGAATCCACTTGTTTGGAGTTTGTTTGGGGTTTTGTTTTCTGTTTAAGAGAATAAAAATAATGTTATATCTGGATATTTCATAGAATCATAGAATACCAGGTTGGAAAGGACCTCAAGCATCATTTAGTCCAACCTTTTAAGGTAAACTATAGATACGTATTTACGGTTTAAATGAGCTGGCCCAGCACCCTGTCAAGGTGAGTCTTAAAACTGTCCAGTGCAGGGGAATCCATCACTACCCTTGGGAGATTATTCCAGTGTCTAATTGTTCTCATGGTGAAAAATTTTCTTCTGGATTCTAATTGGAGTCTCCCCAGGAGTAACTTAATCCCATCCCCGTTTGTCTTTTCCATATGACTCCTTGTAAAAAGGGAGTCTCCATCTTCTTGGTAGTCATATTTAAGAATGAAGATTCCTGTAATGGTTACCTACTGACAAAAAGCTGCAAAGGAAGTATTTGGACAACTCTGTGAAGCCTGAAGTTTGTGGATGCCTGACCTTATATTAAAGGAGTTTGCAAATGCATTTCTAATGACAGGCAGGTACCTGAGTTTGAGCTATAAATGTGCACTACCAAGTAGCCTGGGAGGACTTCAACTTTTCCTTGTTAACAGGTATCATATAAAGAAGAGAGATGTCTTGGCTAACAATCCCCTGGACTCGACACAAAGAATGTAGTAACTGTACACAGATAAGAAAGAAAAGATTTTATCACCTAAAAAAATAACATGTGACTTTCAGAACTTGTTGTTCAGTAACATAGAAATCTATCTTTTAGATAGATGAAGGACTGGCACTATTTGTCAGGTCTAACTTCACAACTCAGGTGGAAGTTTGACATCAAAGGACACAGCAGGGGTGAGTGACAGCAGCAGGAATGTTAGCTAAAGTACAGCAAGATGTAAGAAATGGACAGGAAAAAAAAAGAAAAGAGAGTTTGCAGACAGGTCTTAGAACCAAATGGTAGTGGAGCTGAAGTAAGAAGATGGTACCTCAGGATCAGGCTTCTGCAGATATGCTGGTTTCTTCTCCAGAGGGTCCATTTTATTTGCCTTTCTCTTTGGTTCTTGTTGTTTTAAGGAGATGTACTAGGCTGGGCACACACACACTAATCATAGGGGAAAGGAGCAGAAACTGTTAACTACAGTGCAACAACCTAATACAGCTCAGAGCTGCCAGGATCACTGCTGAGCACATCCCAAATATGAAAATCCGAGAGGATGATGTCATAGTACTCATTAAGTGAGCCTCATAATAATAAACGAAAACTGTTAAGGATACCTGAAGATTTACCAACAGTTCTCAATAGCCAATCATTTCATTTGTCAGTCTTCCCCAGGCTAGTGATAAGAAGCTATTTTCTTATAATAATAGTTAGCACTTTATCTTTCAGAGGGCTGAAGAACCTGATGGAGCTGCTACAGTTCCAAAAGCTTTTTGCTGTTGAAGTGAAGAGGCTTATGGCAAAGGCGTTAGAGTTGAGAGGACAGGGCAAAGAACCAACTTCACCTCTACTTCCTCTGACAGTTACAGCAGCTCACATGATCTCATTGCTGATAATCCAGAGAAAGAAACGTAGGAAACACAGATAAGGCATCTAGAGCTCATCAGGAATCCCGTATGAGCTGACACCTCTCATTCATGTCCCAAAAAGCCCCCAAACTAGCAGCTAGGTTTGATTCACTCTCCCCAGCAATGTGAAAGTATTTGGTTAAAAGGAGACCAGTCTACACACAAAGAAACAATGTCCAACAAAAACACTGTTGAAAGGAATCTAGAGCACTGCCACAAGCCAGTGGTGCACAGCCACGCATCCTCCAAGCAAAAGAGAATGCATTTGATCGCAAGCAGTTAATCCATAGAAACTATACAAAATTATTCTTAAGTACGAGAAGGAAAAGATTCTTAAGGACAGCTTTCAGATTATTAGCTGTTCTTCAGGACTTCTGTTATATATTAACCTGAATTTGTATAAAAACATGACAATCAGAGATAGGAAAAGAGACAGAACACAATGAACTTTGGTGTCAGCACCCAATACCCTCAGCCTTTTGATAACCAGTAACCTTCCTTGCTGCTTTCTCTCCACATGCAGTATCTGTGTTTTGACCATGTTGCCATTCAGGGAGGACAGGTTACCTCTTTTGATGATACCTATTAACCAAGAACAGGATGTGGCATTTGATAGAGGAAAGAAAAATGAAATCTCCACAGTAGAAGTCAAACAGTTACATAAGACAGTTCTATTTTTATTAATGAGTGTTGGAACAGAAAGGCTCAGTATCTCACCAAGGACTAGATATTGTATGATTATATGATATGACAGCTTACTCGATTCAGACAAAATTCAAACACAGCTACAAGAGGTCTAAGAATAATGGAATTATTAAATAGGACTTGACATAGTAAGATCTTAACTCATTAAGTCTCAAGATATTAGAGCTTAAATTATGCTTTCATTAAGAACTGAATTGGATCTTAAAAGTAAACCATTGCACAAGGAATGGAATAATGACTCACTATTATGCAGCAACAGTGAGGATCCAAGCTTCTTTCCAGCAACTTATAATCTAAAAGTTTTTCTCCTCTCAGTTTTTCATTTAAATTGCATCAAAAAAACCCCAAAACTTTTATGTGCTGCTAAGTGTCATTCAATTTCTTTCCTGTTTTCCTCCTGGGCTTTTATGATTTTCACCAAAAAGCCTAGCTCCGTATCTTCACAATCTGTTATATTGTGAGGGGTTTTTAATTCCCTCAGGCAGGATGTTTATAGCTACCAAAATGGCTGTTTCTCCTGTGCTGGGCCAATACACGTCAGACCAGTGTGAAAAGAACAATGAATGGTGGTGGCAAGGTAAAGGGTGTGTATTGCAGGGATCATGTTTTTAAATTACTATAAAGCTCAAGTAAAAGTCCAAGTGCAATTTCAACATTTTATTGCTTGTTCCTATAGGGAAAGATGTCTGGAACACTGTTCCAGTGAGGCCTTTGACAAAACTCCCATCTAAAGAAAAAAAGTCACTGACTGAAGATGAGAAAAATGAAGGGAAAAGGGATAGAAAAAGTAACCTTTAATCCACATACAGCATATTCAATCTATTATTCAGGCACTGCAGCTCTTTGTTAATAAACATACTGCCAAGACATAACCAGTTTACTCATATTTCATGGCCAAGAAATTTAGAAAGCACTAGGTGATAGCTGAGGTGCCCAGCTCCCCTCCAGCTCCAGGACATTCCACCCTACCCTCCAAGTAAATATTTCCAGTTACAGACTGGTTTGGGGTTTGGTATTTTTGTTGAGAGAGAAAAAGTATAATACCATTTAATACTGTACATAAGAAGTGTATTTGCATACCTATTTCTGAAACATAATTTAAACATTAAGCAACATGGCTTGTTGTGTTTGGGGACTGTGATAGCAGCTCATTTCGTATAAAAATGCTCTACGGAAGCCAGAGCATCAGGCTCTTCTAATTTAAGGTGGAGCTTTCCTTTAGAATTTAATGACACAGAATTGAAACCAAACAGATTTTTATCAGACTGTCCTGATAAGAAAATATCATTGTCAGATGGTTTTACAACAATAACATTCCAGTTTTTCCAAAGGATGTCACAAGGCTGGATTTTTTTCTGTGTCAAATCACATGTAAGCCTGAAAGCAATTTCTGAACCCAGTGACAGCTGAATGATAGTGAACTCTTCTGAGAGGTGAGAGATAGTCAGATAAGAAAAAAGGTGTGTGTATGTGAGAGGGGTTGTTTTAATGATCCTGAAGACAGGAAGAAATCATGGATGGATGTATATCTGCTAACATTTTCTGCTGGCAATATGAGAAGGTGGCAGCATTTAAAGTAGACAGCTGACATTAACGTAGAGCTCAAGCTCAGTCTATGGGAATCATTAACCATGGGCGGAGATAGAAAGGTGTGAAATCAAGCATGACAAACCAAGTGAAAGAAGAAAAGCTAATTACATCATCAGCCCATATCCAGAGATCACATCCAGAGAAATCCACAAGACATCTGTTTGTTATAATCAACAGCAAAGGACCAAATCCCAACCTTCAAGAAAGGAGACTCCAGACTGCAGGCATGCACACAGCAGAAATATCAGAATTCTTCTTTCAAGCAAAACAAGATGTATAACCTAAGTAATAAAGAAACTTCCCACATGAAAGGGAAAATTGGATGGTCAGAGGAAAGCTCAAAATATGCAGAAGATCTCCAATCTTCCCATTTTATGTGTCCCTTGTATGGGAGATGTAAATCTGTGTTCAAACTCCCAACATTCACAACAATGTCCTGCTTCTCATATCCTTATCTTCATGCCTTCTGAAACAGCAGTTAGAGACCTAAATTTAGACAGCAGTCAATCCCAGTTTACAAAACAACAAACAAGACAGAAATCAGTCAAACTGTGGCCAAAACAGTCTCACAAAGAACTTACAATGAAAGTAGGAGAATATTTGAAACTATATACACCTGAAGAGAACTTCATTATTTAAAAAAGCAAAACAGAAAACCTATAGCTGTTTGATGTGAAAAATATTCCTCCTGATTTTTGCCTGCAAGTAAAAAAAGCAAACACAGAGAAAAATCACGTCCTTGCCTTGGGTACAGCCTCGCTGATATGAAAAATTAGGAAGTAATCTGAATTTAAACAAGTATTTTAACTTCTTTTTTTTAATGTCCAGTCTTGCATTTATTAAATCATCTTCACTGGACAAAACAAACTAAAAGTCAAAGGTACTGCAGATACCAAACATGTTTTCAGAAACATCTCAAAAATCTCAAAATTGAGAGTGGCAAGGCCTCCTCTCAGCCTCCTCTTCTCCAGACTAAACAATCCCAGTTCGCTCAGACATGCCTCATCAGACTTGCTCTCTAGACCCTTCACCAGCTTGTCTGCCCTTTAGTGGACACCTTCCAGCACCTCAGTGTCCTTCTTGTAGTGACAGGCCCACAGCTGAACCCAGTGTTCAAGGTGCGGCCTCCCCTGTGCTGAGTACAGAGGGACAATCCCCTCCCTGCTCCTGCTGGCCACACTATTCCTGACCCAGGCCAGGATGCTGTTGGCCTTTTTGGCAACCTTGGCACACTGCTGGCTCATGTTCAGGCAGCTGTCGACCAACATCTACAAGTCCTTTTATGCTGGGCAGCTTTCCAGCCACTCCTCCCCAGGCCTGTACTGTTGCAGGGGTTGTGACCCAAGCGCAGGACCCTTGGCCTTCTTCAGTCTCATACCACTGGCCTCAGCCCATCGATCCAGCCTGTCCAGATCCCTCCGTAGAGCCTCCCTACCCTCCAGCAGATCAACACTCCTGGCCTACTTGATGTTGTCTGCAAATTTATTGCCCTCAATCCCCTTGTCCAACACTGACCTCAATACTGAGCCCTGGGGAACACCACTTGTGTGGATTTACCTCCATCCACCAGCACTTTCTAAGCCTGGCCATCCAGCAAATTTTTTATCCAGTGAAGCATACACGTCTCCAAGGCATGAGCAGCCAGTTTCTCCAGGAGAATGCTGGGGGAAACAGTGTCAAAAGCTTTACTAAAGCCCAGGTAAACAACATTCACAGCCTTTCCTTCATCCACTATGTGGGTCATCTTGTCACGGAAGGTTAAGTCAAGTGGGACCTGCCTTTCATAAACATGTGCTGGCTGGGCCTGGTCATCCAGTTGTCCTGCTCCATAATCTTCCCTGGCACCAAGGTCAGACTGACAAGTCTGTAGTTCTCCAGATTCTCCTTCTGGCCCTTCTTGTAAATGGGCATCCCCTTTGCTAACCTCCAGTCAACTGACTCCTCCCTGGTTAGCCGGGACTGCTGGTAAATGATGGAAAGGGGCTCGGTGAGCACTTCTGCCAGCACCTCAGAACCCTCGTGTGGATCCCATCCAGCCCAATAGACTTGTGTGTGTCTTAAGCAGTGTAGCAGGTCACTAATCATTACCCCTTGGATTATGGGGCCTTCATTCTGCTCCTCATCCCCGTCTTCTAGCTCAGGTGGCTTGGTATCCATAGAACTACTGCTCTTGCTAATAAAGACTAAGTCAAAGAAGGCATTAAGTACTTCAACCTTTTTCTCATCCTTTGTCACTATCTTTCTCCCCTCACATCCAATAAAGGATGGAGATTCTTCATATCCCTCCTTTTGTTTCTAATGCATTTATAGAAACATTTTTCATTGTGTCTTACAGCAGTAAAAGCTTTGATATGTCCTTATGGTGAATGAACAGGGAAACACCAAACACATTAAATTCTTCTCATGGCACATAACAGAGTGTTTTCAAGTTAACCTGAAACTGAAGTACAGTGAAAAACAGCTCAACAAATGGGCCAACAATTTTCAGAGAGCTGATGCTGCAATCAGGTGACCCAGCAAACCAAAAGCTTAAATAACCATAAACCAAGGCTGCTTCCATTCAGATCAAGGAATAAATGTAAGAATTGTGATGTCAATGGAATCCTTACTTAAACACAATGCTTTAATTTTTTTGTACGTATCCAAAGAAGTCAATTGGTCTGACTTCATACATAACCTGCATCTTTGGAAAAACCTCTGTTGCGACATTGCCATAAAGCAATGATGCACGTATCTTACTACAGAAGTTACTTCTCTCTGCTCACTCATGAGTGCAATTTCCAGAAAAATCTTAATGCTCTTTTGCAGAACAGGAACTGACATAACCACCAGGTGGGATGCCACGAGAGCGGAGTGGAAGGGGAGAATCACGTTCCTTGACCAATCCCACACCTCCATACATCAACAAAGCCCTGCGAAACCAGAGCTACAGATTTATGTGTCTTTGTGACTTTCTACCCTGCAGCAGAGGGATACCCATTTTAGAGGCACCAGAAGTCAAATCCTCTCACACTTTGAAGCTCTAAAAATCCTCACCGTTTTGGAGCTCAGCAAAGATGAGAAGCAGAAATGTTGGCCAGAATTCTTCTGAATACATGCAAATCAAGCACGCTTTATGCGCTTCATTTTCTTAAACAACGACATACGACATCTCAACAACACTGCTGAATCCAGTCAATACTGTGACTCCTTTAAAAATCACCATTCCCGTTGGAGAACTGTGCTGTTCAGCCAATGACTTCAAAGATTAAGAGATTACACTTGCAGCAAGCACATATAGGAATCTAATCAACATGTGGCACAAGTTATTTAGATAACTGTCTCCAGAAAGTACATCTTGTCATCTTCTTTACCTCAAGGCTTTGACAAATGGAGTTGAAACACTTCCAAAAAGTGCAAATGTCATGGTAAATAACATCCATTCCATTTCCTAACTTTAAAGAAATCCAGTTGTCTATGGGTGGCCCTTAAATCTGATGTCTTATGTACCTTTATTGTTTAACTCAGGTGACTGTCACTTCACTGCCCATCTACATTGCTCACATATGTGTCTAGTTTGTAGTTACACCTTTCACAGATTAGTACTTAAAGACATACAACTAGAACTTAAGGATGGCACTGAATGGGTGACACAGTATAGCATCTAAAAGGAGATTAAAACGAACAATCTCCCAAGCATGTATGAGATACTGTTGGCCACAGAACACAGAATTAAAACAGAAAAACAAATTAAAAGTAGAAAAAGTTCTGGTTTTTAAGAGTTCATGCTATGGGTACAGCAGCAGGAAAAAATCAAACAGTTTTTCTAACTGACTGCTTAGTATCCTTACTATAGCTTGCTTCATCTGGCTAGAGGAGACCCAATAGATCACAGCCTGTTGTCTTGACAAAAAAAGATCAAGCTAATTCCATTAGTTCATTAGCTAATTCCATTAGTTCATTAGCATTTTAGTTCAACAGCTTTCCCAGCTATGCCATCCACTTCAGCATAATGTAAAGGTCTCCCATAACTCTCATCTGAGGTGAGATGATGAAAGAAAAGTAAGCTGGCTGGAAGAGGAAAACACAGTTCCAGATTTTCTGTAAAAGTAAGGAAATAATTTCTGTTCATTTTTACTATAAAAGCTTTGAAAACTAGTCATGCTATTTGTGCTGTCTTAATAAAGGATGAGCAGTTGGGACATACTGCAGATATATTGGTCATCTCAAGGAACTACTAAACTGGATGCACTGTTCACTTTAAGACAATGCCAGGATTTAATAGGAGGAAAAAAAAAAATTGTTATTGGATTATAGTCATTACTCCCAGATTTGCATTCATAACACTCATTAACTTTTATTATTAGCATAAAAAATGTACTGAAATCACAGACAGGTCACCACCATTTTCATCTGATACCTATTTCCAATACAATGCTTGAAAAGTATCAAAAATTTTTTTTTATGTATATTCACCTAATAGAGTGACTATCAGCTACTACATGGGGTATACATTTTCTTTCATTATAGCTACTTTTCAGTACCTTCTCCTATTGTTTTCTTATGTTTAAAACCTATCTCTCAACTTATCTTTATCTAAAGTGCCTTGTAAGACCTTATAAATGCCAGATTGCTCCCTTTTTCTTCCTTCGTCTATCCACATCTATCAAACCCCACAAAGAACTCCAAAAACCCAAACAAACCTCACCACCCATAACACTCCACTTAAAACCACCTCCCTAGACATCCTCTTGTAGAGTTGTAAACATCAATCTATGCAGACTGCTCACAAACCTGGGAAACCTTCCCGTGACACCATGCCCTGTGAGAATACAATGCTGTTTTACCCAGAAGAGCACACTGATTTCCACTTGGATTACAAGTGCCTCAGGCATCTGTTTCCATACAGCATCCATCACAGGAAAATCTAAATAGCTTAAATTTAGAAGAAAGGGTATTACCTGCTTCAAATTGAGACCGAGGATGACTGACCATAAGCAATATCAAAATAGAGTTAATCACATTCCCCTAGTGCCACAAAGTAGCCTGGCACGTAGCAGCAATCACTGCTCTACATGGGGAAGTGCTTGGACAGGATGGCAAACAGTGCACTCACCATTTTTCATCTATTCCAAACAGAATCACTCAGGTTGGAAAAGCCCCTTGGGATCATTATGTCCAACCATGAGCCCTACTCTACAAGTTCACCCCTAGACCATGTCCCCCAGCACCACATCCAAGGGATGTTTAAACACATCCAGGGATGGCCACTCACCCCCCTCCCTGGGCAGCCCATTCCAACCTCTCACCACTCTTTCCATGAAGAATTTTTTCCTAGCGTCTGGTCTAAACCTACCTTGTTTCAGCTTGAGGCTGTTCCCTCTGGTTCTGTCACTAATGACCTGAGAGAAGAGCCCAGCACCAGCATCTCTACGATGTCCTTTCAGGGAGTTGTAGAGAGTGATGAGGTCTCCCCTCAGCCTCCTCTTCCTCAAACTAAACAGGCCCAGCTCCCTCAAACGGTCCTCATACGATCTCTTCTCCAGTCCCTTGCCCAGCTTCATTGCCCTCCACTGCACCCACTCCAGCCCCTCGAGATCTCTCTGGTACTGAGGTGCCCAAAACTGGACACAGTACTGGAGGGGAGGCCTCACCAGTGCTGAGTACAGGGGGACTGCATACAGTAGTCTACAGTAGTAGACTACATACTACCATAGTAGTAGTAGTAGTAGACTACATACTACCATACAGTCTTGTTCTGGAAGAAGTGAATGCACAACAACTTTTTGTGAACTACAGACAGTACAGGACGATGAGCTGCCTAACGTCTCCCCTACGATCCTGTCTTCAGTAGCCTCTGTATTACTCCCACACAGCTCTGGGTCAGATAAAGTCTCCATTCTCAGCACTGTCACTTCAGAAGCTTAACGAACACCACACTGAGTAATAAACACCTCAAATATCATTAAGTAGATAAATCCAGTGTTACTTGGTACTGCACTGGGAAATATAATGAGAAAATTGGGAGATCTGGTATAACTAAGTTAGATTCCAAACAATAAGCACAGATCTATCTTGTTTTCTCACACTAACTTTTTAGTTGCCATGTAAATCATTACCATAATGTTACAGCATCACTGTGTATCTGTTGTTAGCTAAAAGACAAACAACTTATCCTTTTACACACTTTTTTTGATAATATAAAAGTTACCAGCTACACCTTTTACATGGCATTAAAAAATAAAGTCACTGACAGCATGACAATTGCTCCTCTCATTAGCTTACTTTCTTTTATTTAAATAATATTTGCAACTGAAGGACATACAATAAAGACCCAAAGCATCTGGGTAATGAAGCAAGTGCCACGAGAATGAAGCAATGTGTCACAAGAGTCACAGCCTGGTGCCAAAGATCACCACTGTTCTGCAGCTGCTTGTGCCCATGGTCACAAATGGCACTAACTGGTACAATGTGTGGCTGTATCAGCCGAGACAAAGAGATGAGCAGGTCTACAGCACTAACTCATCAGATGATGTTGGCTTAGCCTTTTCTTTAGAGTCTTGTACTTTTAGACCTGCTGAAGAAGCATCTTAATGAAGCTTGTGCTACAGTCATGAAAAGAGGGCAGCAACATGAGACTAAAAGAATCCCCACGCTTTCAGGATTCTTCCTGAGACGAAGAAGGAAGACAACTCAGTGCTGCTAGCTGCGTTCTTCATTTTCTGTCAGCACTCACTATCACCCTTTTTCTGAAGCACACAGTTTAAAACACCAAGCTAATGCCAAGAAAGCTGAAGCGTTCCCCTGGCACAAGGCAGCAGACTGGACAGCCGGGTCAGTGCAGTACCACAGACTCGTCGCTGCATTGCTGCCATGGCTGCAGCAGCACAGCCCATGGCAAGCTGTCACTAGCTGTGTGCTGTGCAGCTTTGCACGGAACGTGGCACCATTCCCAAA
>JANIMW010096233.1:0-20883 GCA_024582635.1 Todiramphus saurophagus | reverse complement strand
GGAACAGGCTGCCCGGGGGGGTTGTGGAGTCTCCCTCTCTGGAGATATTCAAGACCTGCCTGGATGCGTTCCTGTGTCTAGGTGATCCTGCTCTTGCAGGGAGGTTAGACTAGATGATCTCTCGAGGTCCCTTCCAGCCCTTGACATTCTATGATTCTATGAAGTGAAGGAAGAAAAGGAGTTAATTGATCCCTATGGGGGACAGTTCCCCCTCTAAGGAGGAACAGACAAACCATCAGAGAGAAGTTTATGGTGTCTGATGTTCAATGCCCTTCCCAAGTCTCTTATGGGTGCACTTGTTACTGGTCTGGATGTCAGTGGAGGCAAACATTCCCCTGCATATCTGGGAGATGTTATGCTGCCATATGATCGATATAAATACTCATTTATTCGTTCACCACATAAATATTCATCAGGTTGGACCAACATCCCTGCCCAGATATGTGCTCAGGCAGCAGAGGTCCATAAGGAATTTATGAGACAGGCAGATGTTTGATATTAGGGGAAATTTATTGATACTTTTTGATGTTTGCTTCCCAGTGAGAATAATGTGTTTTGCTGGGTTTTCCCGTCAGTGCAGTTATAACCGAGTCTGGAGATCCTTCAAAGGAGGAGGGAGACCAGTTTACCAAACCCTGGATCCTGTTATGGCAAGGTGATTGTCCTGCAACATCCCTGCCCTTTGCCTCCTCAGCTGAATCTTCCTACAGCAAGATGGTCCAGTGGGACCAGTTTGGCACTTATGATGCTTCTGGTTCATCCAGGTTCTTGTTAACTGCAGAGAAAGGGAACAAGATAAAGCAAAATCTGCTCCCAGGAACTCTCTGACACCAGAATTTTCTGACAGAGGTGACAAGAGCTGTTCCCAAAGACAATCTGTGGGTTGGGTTATACCCATATACTTGGGGCTGTCAGGAACCCAACACCTGAGCTTTGGACAAGGCTTTGTGGGAGCCAAGACAGGGCTGCATGAAGTGCAGACTCTGACCCTGACACAAGATGCATGGTTTGATCCCGAGGACTGCAGCACATGGTCCTGTCAGCATGAGCCTGTGCAGCACTCAGGTGAAATCCAAGCTCCTGCAGCCCTGCTTCTCCATAATGAGACCAGCCAAAGACCCCAAGGGATTCTTCCCCTCACCCGTGCAGGGCCTGTTCAAGCTTGTCTCCCAGGAAACAGGACAGGGGAAGTTAGGAACTCAGCTTCCAAGAGCTTCAGAGTGTCCAACTCAGACATGTCCTGAGTATTGATAATGTACTGATACAGAGGTGACTTGCCCCAGATGCTGCTGCCCCCACAGATCCTTGCCATTACCTTCTGCCCAGAAACTGCCCAATCTCCCTCCTACTGCCCTTTAAGAGCTTTGTCCTGTACAGAGTCCCCTTGTCAGCATCTCCCAGCAGGATCCATCTCATAGTCAGATTGTCGGAGGTGTGTTTGCCACTTTTCTGCCAATGCCCCTCTCCCTTCATCTGGTCCCACCACATCCATCTTCACCAGATGCTTTGTATTTCCTGGTGTATCTATTTCCTCATTTCCAGCAGCATTGTTCTGATCTGGGGAAGCCCTCCTGCCCTGTCATTCCCCCTCTGTCCCCTGCTGGCTCTGCTAGAAGTGTTTGATCCTGTCCCCATACCACTCCAGATGCCCCAGTGATGAGTAGTTACCTGCACAAACAACATCAGCATCCTCTCCGTGATAGCAGTTGTGTTCACCCCATGGCCTGGCCTGACAGTCAAAGATGCTTTCTTCCGTCCCTTTGCATTCAACATCGTCCAGCCAGATGACGTCCGAGCCACGCCCGTAGCGGGCACCTCCCAGGGCTGACAGCGGTGACCCACAGCCCACCTGCTTGCACACCACCTTCGCGTCCTTCATGTCCCAGTGGTCGTCACACACGCTGCCCCACTGGTTCTCATGGAGCACCTCGACCCTCCCCGCACACTTGTTCGGGCCATCCACAAGCCGGACCGGCCCCTCCTCAGGAATGTCCACCACTGCATCAATGCCCAAAAAATAAATGTTAAGGGAGGGTCCTATGCACCCCACCACCTGTGGCACACTTGTCTGTTCAGCAGAGGCTCAGGTGTCTCTGAGCACACCAGAGACACACCAAAGGCTGGGGTTTCTCTGGGGGTGGGGCAGAATGAAGATAGAAAATCCAGGGAGAGGGGCTGTGGGAAAAGGGCAGGAGAAGGCTTTCCTGGTCTTCATGGACAGTTGCAGGCTCTACTGCTCCAAGGAGGCTGCTGATGCTAATCATCTTGCGGCCCAGAGGTGGGACAAGGCACAAAAGCAGTATCAGGTAAGAGAGGATTTAATATTGCCCCTGGGTGAGCTACATCCACATGTCCTCCCTGGGTCATTGGGCAAGCACCACATCCAGTGATGGGATGAGTTAATCATAGAATCATTTTGGTTGAAAGAGATCTTTAAGATCATTGAGTCCAACTATTAATCTGTCACGACAAGGTCACCACTAAACCATGTCCCTCAGCACCACATCTCCATAACTTTGAAACCCCTCCAGGGATGGAGACTCATCACTGCCCTGGACAGCCTTAGCCAGGCCTGGACAACCCTTCTGGGGAAGAAATTGTTCCTCATGTCCAACCTAAACCTCTCCTGATGAAACTTGAGGTCATCTCAGTTGCCTCAGCTGCACCCCTCTCCTGTTCCCACCTGTAGACACCCACAGAGTCGCACTGGGGCTCAGGACCAGCCGTCACTCAGGCAAGGGGCATGTGTGTGGTGGGATCTGCCCATCCGAATGCCCAGCACATGCAGGGTGGGCTACAGGGAGGGAGGGTTACCTGAGCACTCCACGCTGGCATCTTCCACATGGTTGCAGATGTTGTCTCCCCACGGCTTCGCCTCGCATTCGGTGAGGGACGCTTCGGTCCCTGTGCAGTTCAGGTCGCTCAGCCAGATCTGGCCTTTCCCTTCCCCATATTTAGATTCCCGAGGAGCTGATAGCACTGTCCCACAGCCCAGCTGCTTGCACACAACCTTTGCCTCTCGTAAATCCCAATGGTCATCACAGACAGTTCCCCAGACACCATTGTGAAGCACCTCGACTCTCCCAGAGCAGCGGTTGGGGCCACCCACCAGGCGGACAGAAGTAGAGACGGTGATCCCAGAGTCTGCAAACACATCCAGAGAGGGCATGCTCAGTCTGTGCATTGGTGTGTCCTCCCACTCTTCCCCAGATATCCCTGTCCTGCCCATGGTAGGCTCTCCTCTGTGGCTTTCTCCACATACGACATAGAATCACAAAATTATTTCAGTTGGAAAAGACGTTTAAGATCATCAGATCCAACCATTAATGCTGCCAATCCCACCACTAAACCATGACCCTCAGCACCTCATCTACATGTCTTTTAAATACCTCAGGGATGGAGACTTCACCACCTCCCTGGGCAGCCTGTTCCACTGCTTCACAACCCTTTCAGTGAAGAAGTTTTTTCTCATGTCCAACCTAAACCTCCCCTCGTGCAACTTGGGGCCATTTCCTCCTGTCTTATCACCTGTTACTTGGGAGTAGAGACTGACCCCACCTCACTCCACCCTCCCTTCAGGGAGTTGTTGAGAGTGAGAAGGTCTCCCCCAGGCCTCCTTTTCTCCACGCTAAACAATCCCACATTCTTCAGCTGCTCCTCATAAGACTTGTGCTTTAGGACATGCAACTGTCCAAGCACGAAGCTCAGTGGCAGAGTTAACCTCAAACGTGAGCTGAAGAAAAGTAACCACAGAGCATCCAAGTGAACAGAGAGTAGACAACCTCCCAGACTGAAGCTCTCTTCTGTGGTTTAAGGACCCCAGACCACCAACCACCAACTCAGCAGGAGAGCGCTCCCTTTGGAAACCCTTCTTCCTGTCCAAGGTTGTGCCCATGTTGGCCATGAGGACACTTGAACAGATGGTTGGCAAAAGCAGGAGAACAGCAGGATTACCTGAACAAATTGCACTGGCGTCTTCCCCGTGGTAACAATTGTGGTCACCCCATGGCCTTGCTGGGCACTCGGCGAGAGCAGCTTCCTCCCCTGTACAGTTCACATCATCCAGCCAGATGGTGTCAAATCCTCGTCCAAACTTGGCTCCAATGGGGGCCAGCACCGCATCCCCACAGACCAGTTGCTTGCACACAACTTGGGCATCCTTTAGATCCCATTCATCATGGCACACGCTGCCCCACTGTTCTTCATGAAGCACCTCAACCCTCCCAGCACATCGGTTAGGACCTCCCACCAGACGGATTGGTCCTGGCTCAGGTATTTCTGTTCCTGACAAAAACAAACAAGGGAGAAGTTTTGGGACAAGTCTCTGTGCCCCTGATCACCTGGAGAATTCAGAATCTCACATGACTGGGAGACCAACACTGTCCCTGCTCATCCCAAATGCCTGCCAAAGGCTCCCTGCCTAATTTCTGGCTTAAGAAGAGAAGGTGAAGGGAAAATATTGGTATGTAGGCTATCGAGGTAGGGAGAGGACTATCTGTGTCCTCTCCCTGCTCTGTGGGTTGTTCCAGCTCCAGGAGCTGCGATGGGTCAGAAATTTCACTCTGGCTTATTTTAGGCAGAAGGGCCAATGTGGCATGAAGCAGAAGGCCCCCAGGAGTTACCTGAGCACTCCACGCTGGCATCTTCCACATGGTTGCAGATGTTGTCTCCCCACGGCTTCGCCTCGCATTCGGTGAGGGATGCTTCAGTCCCTGTGCAGTTCAGGTCGCTCAGCCAGATCTGGTCCTTCCCTTCCCCATATTTAGATTCCCGAGGAGCTGACAACGCCGTCCCACAGCCCAGCTGCCGGCACACAACCTTTGCCTCTCGTAAATCCCATTGATCATCACAGATGGTCCCCCAGACACCGTTGTGAAGCACCTCGACTCTCCCAGAGCAGTGATTGGGGCCACCCACCAGGCGGATCTTCAGTGGGGTTGTGTCTACATCTTCTGGAGAGAGCAGACAGACTAGGGTGAAGGCAGGGAATGAGAAGGAGGGTTCTTCCTCCTCAGTGAGGCTGTCTTTACTGCCAGACCAGGAGAAAGAAAAGCCCAGTGCGTTCTAACATCCCAGATGCTAGGTGGTTGGGAGCCAGGTTTTGATCTGGGAATGGCCAAAAGCCACAAGTGTTTGTGGTCCCATAAGTCTGTTTTGAGATACAAATCACAGGGTTAATTTTGAGATGTAAAGGGAGAGGTGTAGCACCCCCACCCAAACCTACCCCAGCATTCAGGTTCTGAGTAAGTGTTCCCACAGTTAAGGCCAGTGCCTCCTGGTAAACACTGCTACAAGGACTGGAAACAGGGAGGAGAGAATTGAGACATTTCCACCCATTCCACAAGGGAAGTGTTGGGTTTGTTCAGCTCCTCGGTGCTGTTGTGGACCTACAGACAGACAGCACTTGGGAATGGAAAGGACCTGCTCAGATCTGTTCTTGTTGTTGAACCCACCAGGACACATGATCCCTTTCAAAACCAGGCTCCAGTTGACAAACCTCTGATCACAACACTGTTAGCCACCCTAATACCAACTCCAGCTTCTGTTGTCCCTTTGCACAGATCTGGGGTGCTGCAGTGGGAGAAGTTCAGGAACTGAAATGTACCAGGGTCTAAAACCCTGAAACACCTCCACACTGGCTCTTGGAGCCAAGGGGACACCAGGCAGTGCTCCACCTCATGGAGATCTGACCCCAGCATCAAGAATATCCCAACTTCTGGTTTAACTTCACTAAAATTAGTAGCTCTTTCGTCAATGTTTTGGATCAGTCCTTCTCCTTTCACCCAGAGTTCTCGAGTGGGTACCACCTGCACTTCACAGAGCATACAGGAGGTAAAGTCATGTCTCCTCCATCAACTAATCAGAAGAACTTGGTTTATAGAGAGAAGATCATTGGCCACAAAAATAGGTTTCAGACCAAGATCTCTTGGCCTCGAGTAGAATACAGCATCATTCTGAATGACATTTTAGAACAACCACTGACACATGGTCCACTCTCTACCACAAATACTGACCTGCAAGCAGGACTCCTGCAAAGGAAGCTGAAACAGAAGAGACACAGGATGTTAGTCTGAGGCTGATGAGCTCTGCAGGGTGTAGAAATTGACGTCAAAAATCACTGGGCAAGAGAGAAGACTCCGAGGAGCAGTGTTAGAGCCTATCATTGCTCTTCATCTCCCAACCCAATTTGTCAATGGGCTTTGCCTATCTTAGTTCATGTCTATGGGACTTTCTTGATAGAGGGGTCAGATAAGGAGAGAAAACCTGAAAAAGAAAAGGTCTACTGGAAGAAAAAGTGAAAAATTGGTTTGTGCAGATAAAGTGAAAATATCATAACAGAGCCGTTGGAGATTCCACTTGTCTGGATTGAATCACACAGAATCACAAAGTTACTGAGGCTGAAAAAGACCTCTGAGATCATGAAGTCCAGACTATGACCTAACACCATGAGTCACCTGAAAGTCAGTGTCACAGAAGCACAGAATGTTAGGGCTTAGAAGGGATCTCCGGAGATCATCTGGTGCCACCCCCCTGCTCCATCCAGCAGGGTCACCCAGAGCAGGAGGCCCAGCATCACAGAGTCCAGGCAGGTTTGGAATCTCTCCAGAGAAAGAGAATCCACAACCCTCTCTGGGCAGCCTGGGCCAGGCTACAACATCCTCACACCAAAGAATTTTCTTCTCCTGGTCAGATGGAATCTCCTGGGTTCCCATTGGTGCCCGGTGCCCCTTGTCCTGTTGCTGGACATCACTGACAAGAGTCTGGCCCCATCCTCTTGCCCCTGGGGGCCCTTTAGCTCTTGCTCAGCATTGCTCAGCTCCCCTCTCAGGCTGCTTTTCTCCAGCTGAACAGCCCCAGGGCTCTCAGCCTTTCCTGGCACAGAGATGCTCCAGGCCCCTCAGCATCTTCAGAGCATCTGCTGGACTCTCTCCAGTAGTTCCTTGTGTCTCTTGAACTGGGGAACCCAGACCTGGATACAGTATTCCAGAGGTGACCTCTGCAGGGAAGAGTAGAGGGGGAGGAGAACCTCCCTTGACCTGCTTGCCAGTCTCTTCTTAATGCTATGTGTCCAGGAAGGTGAGATGAGATGAGATAATGAGATGAGATGAGATGATGATGATCTCAGCTGAGCTGAGATGATCTAGGCTCCTGTGACAGCCAATGGAAAGCACTGACTCATGGCTGATGCATATCAATCTCATGCTAGGACTGGTGTCCAGAGGAGAGGGTAAAATTGGAGCTGAAGGTGCTTGTCTCTTCCTTGAGACTCTGGATGTGATGCCCAGGTCTTATCAACAGCCAGGCAGGAGGTACAGAGCTGGATGAAACTGCTGCAAATGTGATGGGTGACAAGCAGCACATCATTATTATATTTTCCTTGAAGAACTTTTACCATGAGGAACTATTGCCACCTCTGAACTTTGCAGACCCTAGAGAAGAAGAACCCCAGGACTGTTTCCAGTCCTGCAGACATTCATGGCAGCAGTGAAATGCCACAGGAACTGCTATGGGCCTGCTAATGGTTCCTCAAGGTGCACGCTTGTGCAAAGAGGTTTTTTCCCATCAAGATCTCCCTGAGGATCAACTGGAGGTTGAGGTAAAGCCTGTGAGGGAAAGCCTGAGGAAGAAAAATACCAGGATCTGTTTTTCCTGGAAACTCAGGAGAAGGGGACTTTGTGCCCACTGTAGGTCAGCTGAAAAGAAGAGATGAACACAAACAATTCCTGCTCCTAAATGCAGCAGGCTGGCAAGATCTCAAGCATTGACCAACAGCTTTGGCCAAGGGCAGAGATGCTGGCACCAGGAGAAGAGTCATTGTCATTGCCAAGGGAAGTCTTTTTTCCATCTGCTTTTTTTCTGTTTTGTTTTAGACACTTTTAGGGTTTGGAGGATGAGATGCCAAATGGTTATCCCCCTTCACTGCAAACAACAGCTGTGTCCAGGTAACAAAGCACCTTGGGAGATGGAAATGCCTACCCATGTACCACAGCCACCAAGCTCACTCAGTTCCTCTGCCCATTGCTACCAGGTCTGGTCTCTTCCCTGATGCACAGCAACAAAGGAAGATATAAGGAAGAAATTGTTTACACTGAGGGTGGTGAGACGCTGGCCCAGGTTGCCCAGAGAGGTGGTCGCTGCCCCATCCCTGGCACCATCTCAGGTGAGGTTGGACAGGGTTCAGAGCAACCTGCTCTAGTTGCAGATGTTCCTGCTCACTGCAGGGGGGTTGAGTTAGGTGACCTTTAAATGTTTTTTCCAATCCAAACCATTCTACGATTCTAGGAACCCAAACGTAGGAATTCACAGCAGAGAAACAGGGGTAGGGAACCCCACCTTGTGTCCTACTGTCTTTTCTCACAAGGGCTGGGATTCCTTGAGACACTGTCTAGGTGTCAGTGCCAAGGTGGGGCAGCAGCCAGCTGTCCACCTGTGGCTGTCTAGTGAGATATGTGGGGATCTGAGTGTCCACATGCATCTATCAGCTATGGATCAA
Organism: Todiramphus saurophagus; assembly: GCA_024582635.1. Classification (NCBI taxonomy): domain Eukaryota; kingdom Metazoa; phylum Chordata; class Aves; order Coraciiformes; family Alcedinidae; genus Todiramphus; species Todiramphus saurophagus. The sequence continues at coordinate 12,389 of JANIMW010096233.1, read as the reverse complement.
ATACCACCGAAGGCATTTCTGTTCCTCAGTTTCCCATTCATGTTGTTCTGTGGGCTGTAGAAGTAGCAGTGGAAGAGGAGAACCATTGGCAAAGAGATGCCAAGCCAGAAGCAAAAAGAATCACACCTCACTTACCCCAGAGACAGGACAGGAGGGCAAACCTCATGTTGGTATCAAAGATACTGTGCACTCTGTTGTCTCCACAAAAGAGCAGTGTGGGGAAGAGACAGGACATGCTGCCAAGGTACCAGCTATTTGAGAAGTCCCCCTTGTCACAGCTCCTCCCCTTCACCCCAAAAACCTCCCTCCATGCCCTGTGGCAGGTGCTCAGCAAGTAGGAAAAGCCAAGCCTCTGCCAGGAAGTGACTCTTGTGCCGTGAGCAACATGTAAAACACAGGATTGTGAAATTGGGCTGTTTCAGGAATCAGCTGAGCAAACAAGTCCTCTCAGGACAGACGGTTCTGGACCACCAGTGGCTGGGATGGGGAGAGACAAGGTTGTGCAATTTTCCTGCCAAGATTGTCTTCTGGCAGCTGCAGGGACAGGACATCAGCATCCAGGCTGAGCTGGGGAAATGGGCATGATCCCAGGCTGCTAATGCAACATGAGAAGATGTAAGAAACCTTTTCCCACTGCTGAAAGCAGCATCTTCCAAGAGTGGATCTTTTTTTTTTTCCATTTTTTCTTCAATGTTTGACCTGTTTGACATGGGGCTTCTTTATGAAATATGGTTGCAAGGTTTGTGTGAGTTCATAATCCAGTTAATTTTTCAGTTAATGTGAGACCTCTTCCCTGTCTTGACCAAGCCAGATACACAAGTGGCAGGATGGTCTGGCCCTGGGTGGGACCATCAGGCTCCCAAGTCCCGTACAAGTTACCCAGACAGTCACATGGATGAGCAGGGATATGATGATGCTGCTGCTGTGGGTGGGATCTACCTCAGGTCAACTTCTCAAACTAGAAAATTCATCAGGAATAATTTGTTGAATAAAAAGGGTTGCCAAGGCCTTGCCCAGGCTGCCCAGGGCAGTGGTGGAGTCCCTATGATCCCTGGAGGGGTTTCAAAACTGTGGAGATATGATGCTGAGGGACATGGTTTAGTGGTGCCCTGGCAGTGCTGGGGGAATGGTTGGACTTGTTAACCTTGAAGGTCTCTTGCAATCAGAAAGATTCTGTGATCCCATGATTCTAACCCTGGCATAAATGGAGGGCAGGAACAGGTGACAATACAGAGGGGAGGTGACTGAGGGAAGGAGTAGCGAGTCTTTCCTTTGCAATATCTGGTCCTGCAGATGAAAGGTGAAGGTCATCGTCCAGAAAAGCAGGCCTGAGTAAATACAAATCTCACTCTACTGAGGACCATGGCCTTCTCAAAGACACACATTTCTCCAAGATTAAGTCAGGTCTGCATTCAGTATTAAAGTTGTGTGTGGTGAAGGAGATCATTGCATCCAGCTGAGAGAAGATGCATCATAGAATGGTTTGGGTTGAAGAGCTTTCAAGCTCATCTGATCCAACCCCCCTGCAGGAAGCAGGCACATCTGCAGCTGGAGGAGGTTGCTCAGAGACCCGGCCAACATCATATGGGATGGTTCCAAGGATGGGGTAGTGACCACCTCTCTGGACAACCTGGGCTAGGATCTCACCACCCTCATTGTAAACAATATTTTCCTTCTCTCCAGGCTAAATCTTCCTCTTTTAGTTTAAACCCATCACCCCTTGTCCTGTCCCAACAGGCCCTGCTCAAAAGTCTGTCCCTGTCTTTCTGACAGGCCACTTTAAGTACTGAAAGGCCCCAGGAAGGTCTCCCCAGAGCCTTCTCTTCTCCAGGATGAACAACCCCCACTCTCTCACCCTGTCCTCACAGGAGACAATACAGGTGAGCTCTGTTTCGTATCATTTGAAGACTGTTCTCTCCTGTTTGCTTAGTTTTCAGGTTTATTCACTGAAGACGTGTTCAATCTTTCCATCCCTGCCCTGTTTTCTATGCTTAGATCACTGTTACTGCCTCCCTTCTGACCACTCTCCAGCAGGCCAACATTCGTCCAATGCCGTTCTTGAAAGCTGATGCACAGCCCCAGCCACTGATGTGCAGCAGAGACCTCAGCTTGTCTGGGAAAAGATGATGGTAACGGTACCATCTCATACGGGGGAGGGCCCCCTGTTCCCAAGGTCTCGGGCAAAGTTTGATTTTTTCGCAATACCCGTAGGTGGTTGAGCCACAGCCTGTTGGCTTTGATACTGATCCTCAGCTTCTTCCCTCTTTGTGGGGCATCTGGCCAGTAATTCCTGGTTTGTGTTTGTACAATCGATTCCTCGTCTGATAGTTAATCCCAATAAACCCTTGTTCACTGATAACACTTTGCATGTTATCTTCTAGGTGGCTACAAATAGAAGTATTGGCTTTGTGCTCAATGTTTTGTCCAGGAACTGAATTTAGACTAAATCCCCTAAAATTCACTGGAATTCTTTCCTTCCGCCCTCCCTTCTTTCCTCACACAGTCATAGAATTGTTTCGGTTGTAAACTACCTTTAAGACCATCAAGTCCAACCATTAACCCAGCACTGCCAAGTCCACCACTAAACCATGTCCCTCAGCATCACACCCTCCCTCATTCCCTCTTCCTTCCTTTCATCCTCTTTCCTTTACTCTTCCCCTTCTCTCTTTCTTTCTCTCTTCCTCTCTCATTCATTTATGTGTTTGCACATTTCTCTTAAGATCCATGTGGACATCCCTGGCTATGGCACGGAGGGTGGAACTCAATGATCTTTAAGGTCCCTTCCAACCCAAACCATCCTATGGTTCTATGATCAAAGTGTAATTTTGACTACATAAGGAGGCTTGGAGCAACTAACTGTGCGTGGTTCTTGCTTGGAGTCATATCTCTTGTACTCTGTGACAAGGTTTGACATCCACTGTGGATTTCCTGAAATGTTCTGGACTTTCCCAGCATCTTTGACTTAGAGTATCCAAAACAAAATTCCCCTTTTCTCCCCGTGACCCACTGAAAACACAGTTCCTGCCCAGCCCTGGTACCTCTCCTGAGGAGTCTGTGAAGATAACCCACATTTCCTCGTGTTTCTTCAGCCTCACACTGGTCTTGTTCATGCCACCAGGGGAGGGAGGGGCTTTGGCTGCTTTAGCATCATCACTGTCAGTCAGTTCTCAACGCAGAGCAGCAAAGACCTGATGTTTGTTTAACCAGGCACTGAATCTCTTCCAAGGTCAGCAGTGCCTGTGTTGGCTTTTGGTAACATCATAATTTCCGCAAGCAGGCTGGGATCAATCACTGGCATTCTTAGGGTGAAAACTCCACCATTTACCATTCATCATCAGACCTGCTGTGTTGACTGTGGCTCTGTGGACCACTCCATGCAGCCAAGTCATGGACCAGCTCACATTCACATCTGTGAGGGCCAGCATCACACACAGGGGACCAGTTGTGTTTATTCTTCATGGAGTTTGGTTTGGGCAGGCTCTTTGTTCCATGCCTGAGGGTTTATTTACATTGTTTTTCATACCAAATTGATTGCTGCAGTAGGAATTACAGGTTTTTTTAAGACTGCCAGAGAGATGTTTTCTACAGAATGAAGATGAAATGGAAAATACATTCTATGGTCAGGATATCAGTATCCTGGGAGAGGATCATCACGTGTAGCAAGATAAAATTAACAGCTGCAGCTGGTTGATCTGAGGTGAGAAGGTGTAAGCGTGTACAGATGGGCAGGATGCTCTGCACATTTCCGAGGAGACACATCCCAAGAGAATCAAAGGGTGCTTCATTTGCTTTCTCCCTCTGGAAGCCATAAACTCGTTCCCTGAGTACAGTGACTACTTTCTGTGGTGGCTTAATGAGGGCTTTTTGTTTAAGAGCACATAGAAGGAGAAAGATTTATCATGAACTGGACTCTTTTTTTATGTGGTTGGTTGGTCGGTTTGGTTTGGTTTTGTTGTTGTTGGTTTTGTTTGTTGGTGGGGGTTTTTTTATATGTATACTTGATTTTCTTTGGGCTCTTCTGCTGGGACGGAGTCTGAGTAATCCTGGAGGTACAAGGCACATTGTTTCCCAAAGCCAGCAAAGCCCTTTAGAAGTCTCATCTTGGATGGAAAGCCTTCACATACACCACAGCACATCCCACCTGGCCTCTGTCATACTAGTATGTCTCTAAAGGCAAGTTGAGAAGGTAGCCTGGAGAAAAGGAGGCTCAGGGGAGACCTTCTTGCTCTCTATAACTCCCTGAAAGAAGGTTGGAGACAGGTGGGGTCGGTCTCTTCTCCCGAGGAACAAGCAACAGGACAAGAAGAACCAGCCTCAAGTTGCCCCAGGGGACGTTTAGGTTGGAGCTGAGGAACAATTTCTTCCCCTCCAGGGTTGCTAAGGCCTGGCCCAGGCTGCCCAGGGCAATGGTGGAGTCCCCATCCCTGAAGAGTTTTAAAAGCCATGGAGCTGTGGTACTGAGGGACATGGTTTAGTGGTAGACTTGACTGGGCTGGGTTAACAGTTGGAACTGATGATCTTAAAGGTCTTGTCTAATCTAAAGGATCCAACGATTCTATACGAGCACTGAGTGATGCTGGAGTCACCATGTAGCATCTAAGTCATCTTCATCAGGTTATAAATATGGCACAAGACTAAACAGAGCACAGATGTTTTCTGTGGTGGATGACTATCTATATTTAGACCAACGAGCCCTTTCCTGGGTGTCTGCAGCATCAGCTTCTACATCTGATCAGTAGACTTTCAGGGTTCCTTTTATGATTACTGATGATTTGTTCGATACACGTAGTTCAAGGCAGTATTTTGGCCTCTGCAAGACATCGAACATGGCCCAACCCATTCTCAAATAGTCCTGTGCCAGTGTTCTTGGGGACCTGATAGGTCTCCATGCCCATTCCCCATCCCATTCACCTTTCATCTCAGTTTTTCCCCCTCCCCTTACTTTGGGTGCTGTTGCACCAAGGCTCCACGGTAGTTGGTCTTACAAAGCCTTGCTGGGGTATTGACCCAAACCTCAAACGTTAGCAGGGTGGAGAGAGAAATGTCATGGTGGCTGTAGAATGAGCCATATATAGCTTGATGGCAAACATTTCAATAAGAGAGTGAGATATCTGAGCATGATATGTGAATGGGGTCATTTGACTGTACTTTATATAAGAGGAAACCCTTTTGGCTATGGTTTTGAGAGGCACCTTCCAGTGCTGTGCCACACACTCTTTCTCATTATTTCTCAGCTCCTGACCTGATGGTCATTGGGCAGAATGTGCTGGCCATAAGTGGGTGCAAAATAAAGATGGCCTGGTCTTCACTGCCAACAGGGCTAAAAGGCTTTCTGTAAGTAAGGTCATCTTCTGTCTGGGACATTGTTCAAGACTTCAATGTGGACATGCCAACCATGGCACTGCTCACTGTGCCTGGGTCAACTTTCTCCCACTAGGCAGCATCTTGCTAAGCCTGGAACCATCATCCCCTGGTACCTCTGGCTGCCTTTATCAGGAAGTGAGGCTGTCATTAATTACAAGTAGTAATTTTTCAGCTGAAGAAGCTGGTCTTCCCTGAGAGCTTTGTGGAACACTAACCACAGAGCCATCTCTTGGCCAAGAACCACCAAGGTCTTTCCTCTTCTTTCATTCCCCAAAGCCTCCCTGTGGAGATATTATCTAAATCTTGTAGAAATTTGATTTTCTGGAGTGCTTTTGGGTGTGATCTGTTAAGAGATCCCATCCTGCACTACACCTCTTTCAGCACAAGGACAAGGCTTCTAAATCCCACCATGTCTTGCACAACTGGCTTTGCTCCATTGAGTTGGGTTTAGGTTCTATCAGGTTGGACCAAGAGTGGTGCAATGGCAACACAGTCTTTGCTGCACTGTCCTGAACTCCTGGCCCCAGAGCTGACCATGCATGTCCATCTTGGACATGTCCCATGCATTTGAAGGGTTCCCATTCTTGGGTTGGAAAGTGGAGGGGATGTTTCCCCTCCTGCTGTTCAACCCATCACATGCAAAGGGACCGACTGGGCTTCCACGTCATTGGGGTCTGGCAGCTGGCCCTGCTTCTGCTCACGTTTTATTATTATCTACCTCACCCCTTGTGGTGGCACCAGCAGCACACCCAAAACACCACTGCCTTCCAATTCTCCTCCCTGTTCTCCCTGCCCTTCTCCCATGTGATAAGCAGCCCCAAGAGAACAATTCAGCCAGTTGCAGCTCCCAGACAAGGTGCCCTGGCCAGTCTGTGATGGGCAGGATGTGTTTCATCTGTGTCCTCTCCTCTGCCTGCAGAAGAGAGATGTGTTGGAGCACATCAGGGAGGTGGGTCCTACCCTGAGATACCTACCTCAGGAGAAAAGGGTGGGGGGATGGGGCAGTGAGGAGAAGCATAACCCAGGAGAAAAAGCTCTCCCAAGGAGAAGGGTGCAATTAATGCCTTGCACACTGAGGTTCAGTACCCATCACAGGTCTGAGTACAACTCACTCTGTCCAACAGCAGCCAGTTACCCCAGTTGTTTGAATCTGGTTTGTACCCAGTGTTTGGCTGGCTTCAGATAGGGACAAATCCTACTGCCTGTCCCAAGGAAAGGTCATGTTCAGGCCCTGCATCCTGTCCCGGTAGATCCTGTCAAAGGTCTCGCTCTGCGCCATGGTGAAGTGGTTCTTCCAGTCCCCACAGATGCCTGAGGAAGAAGCGTTTCTGACTCAGGGTCCACCCCAGGACACAACTGCCCTCTCTACTCTGTAGGAACACAAGGAGAGGATCAGCTCTTTTGTCCAGAGACTGTCAAAATGAGAGACCATCGCCACCCCTGGCAACATTTCAGGTGAGGTTGGACGGGGCTGTGAGCAACCTTCTCCAGTTGCAGGTGTCCCTGCTCCCTGCAGGGAGTTGGACTTGATGACCTTAAAAGGTCCCTTCCAGCCCAAACTTTTCTATGATTCTATCCCATGATTCTAAGGTTCTGTAGACCCCCTTCCTCGGACCCAAGTGCACTATGATATGGATCTCCAAGACACCCTCGCTCGGGCTGTCCTCATGGGGGAGGACACCTGACAGGGGGGATCTCACCCAGGGTGTTGTGATGGGTCTTCTCTGTGCTCACCCTTCCTCAAGAACCGGCCCTTTGTCTGGTCCATGATGTCTGCAGGGAGCAGGACGGAGCTGCACATTGGGTTCTCCCGCATGGCTGTGAAGGAGGCATTTTGCACCACCAGGGAGATGGCATTGTCATCCAAATCCTGCCCCAGGAACCTGCAGAGACGTCTCACACTGCTGTGCAGGTCCTAGAGGGACAGACAGAGCTTGCTACCACCAATTGGCTTGTGACTCACTAACATATTTGGAGCTTGAGGGTCTCCCCTGGTGTCTTACCTGCTTCAGCTCTTCATAGGTGATGAAGAAGAAGTTCTCCATGTCCTTCATCTCCATCCAGCCTCGGACATGTTCAAACCAGGAGCCATGGGGCACTGATGGGAGGCAAAAGGCAGTAGGGCAGGGCAGGCCATGGGATATGCAAGGCCAAGGAGGGTTCACACGAGGTTGGGAGAAGGGCAGCCATGATTCAAGACAGGGCAACAGTGTCCAGGGAGCAGGTGAGACTGGGAGGTTCAGCTGTACCTGTCACCTGAGCAGTGGGTACTTCTCCATCCACCTCCACAGTGGGAAGGGGCTGAGGCTAGAGGTGTGCAAGGCTCATGGGTAAGATCCTGACAGGGCTTTATAGGGTTACTTGGACAAGACTTTCTGAAGTCATCTGAACTCTTCAGGAGAAGGCAGGGAAATCTACTTTGCATCTACCTTAAAGCACAAGAGGGCTTTGTGGACCTCTCTCTAGAAGTGCTTTGCTTTCCTCCTGAGCCATTCACATTTCTCCTGTGGGAAGCCTGCCTTCACAGACATCATCAGTGGATAGTAGCAGAAGACCCTTGAACCAGAGATGATGGAAGACACCACCCACCCAGCCCCATGCCCTGATGACACCCCAAACCACACTCACACTCTCCATTCAGAAAGTCCCTCAGGAACTGCTCAAAGGACGTGGGATCCTCATAGCTGTTGCACATCTTGGAGAAGTAGTAGTAGGAGACAACAACATCTCGAGGATCCCGTAGGGTGTAAATAACCTGGGATAGAGTGCACACAGGAGTGATATGCTCCCAGTAGGGGAAGGGGAGTTGCAGGCACTGTCACTGGAATAGATATGACCACATCAATAGGTCTGCCACCCAAGGACAAACTCTGGGCTAGACTCCATCATGCAGACCTTGGGTGGGGGTCTCCATGAACACATGAGTCCCCAAGAGACATTGGAGACTCTAAAACATCCAAGAGGGGCAGGATGTGAGATGGGGCTCTGCATATTTCCATCTGGATGGAGGACACTCGCCACTCTCCTAGGCCAATGTCAAGGTCCTTGCCCAATGCCCCTCACACCAAGGTTCCCCAGATCCTGGGCAATGGTCTTCCCAGACCCCCTGGCCCCCTTGAAGCTCTGCATGGATGCCTGTCCCACCTTGGCGCTGGAACGGGAGAAGGACTTGGGGAAGATGTGCCTGGGGAGATGGCAGGTCAGCAGGCGAGGTGGGGGGTAGCTGAGGGCTGACTCCAGACCCAGACGGGTGGAGAACCAGGGCATGCGGTCAGAATTGAGGACAGTTTGATTCCAGCTGGGGCAGCCGCAGCTGCGAATGAGGCTCAGGATCTCGGTCATCCACACAGTGCCTACCAAGGAAAGCAGAGACGTAGGACCTGGGGGAATGAGGATGAGAGGACCTCACCGTGCCATAGTCAGCAGCACCCTCAGCACTGAGCCTATGCCCCTCCAAGAGATGGTGCTGCCCTTCCCATGCACAACCACTGTGGTAAAAACACCTCAAAACATTCTTTTTCCCCACCGCAAGAGAAGAATCACCCTCTGAACAACACCTGGAGATGTTTCCAAAGCCCTCAACCCTCTCCTTCCCCTCTCCACCCTTGTCTCCACCCTCTGCCCACCCCTCATACCAGACTTGGGGTAGGTGACATTGAAGATGTCATCATCCCGCACCAGGAACTCATTGTGGGCGAAACTCAAGCTGTGCTCAGAGTTGTAGGCAGGAGGGAACTTAACGCCTTCATATGTCACATAGTGGACCGGCATTGCACCTGGATGGGGAGGGTGGTGAGGTGTGGCCACCCTGCACCACGATGATGGGGAGGGAGACAGAGGGGATCAGGGTGCTGACTCCAAGCCAAGAAACCTCTTCCCCCCATAGCAGGTCCCAAACAGGACCCCAGGCACCCCATATCCCCAGCATCAGAAGATGTCTAGATGACCTTTAGAGGTCTCCTCCAACCCAAGGCATTCTATGGTTCTGTGTTTGGGATATGGGTTGTGTATTATGGGATAACCCACCCAGATATTCACTGGATATTCCTCATGGAGACCCTACCTCAAGAGCAAGTTGTGCTGATGGGGAGCTGCTGCTTTGTAGGGCATTCAAGGAGCTAAATCCCTGCAAATGGACCAGCCTCCCATCTCCCTCCCTTTGCTGTCCCCCGTGTTTATCTGCCCTCACAGCTCAGAAGGGTGACAAGCAGATATCTTTGCAGGATCTCTGGCCAGCCAGGTGGACAAGAGGAAGATGAGAGCCCTACCTGGTACTCAAAACCCAGCTTTGTTCTACTTCAGGAGCTACAGGTCCTTGGAGGTTCTAGGAGCTGGAAGGAGAATAAAAAGGGGAGGGAAAAGTTTCCTGCCCTTGTGTCACCATTCCGGAGCAATGATTAACAAGATCCAAAGTCCATCAGGAATCCCTTTCCTGAGGCGGGGTGGGTGAGCTAGGGGGTGGGGAGCACAGTGGGGCGGGAAGCTCCTGTCCTCTGTCCTGAACCCCAAGAACCACGCTTTTCAGCCATGTCCCTTTGAAGTCTCACCTCACCCTCTCCCTTTTCCTCCAAATACACTATTAAACGATTTCCCAGTAAACCTCCCAGTCAACGGGGACAGACTTTTGAGCAGGGCCTGTTGGGTCAGGACAAGAGGCGATGGGTTTTAACTAAAAGAGGAAGATTTAGACCAGAGATAAGGAAAAAATTGTTTACAATAAGGGTGGTGAGAGCCTGGCCCAGGTTGCCCAGAGAGGTGGTCACTGCCCCATCCCTGGCACCATTGCAGGTGAGGTTGACCAGACCTCTCAGCAACCCGCTCTAGTTGCGGATGTCCCTGCTGAGTGCAGGGGGGTTGTACTAGATGACCCTTAAGGGTCCCTTCCAACCCAAACCAATCTACGATTCTATGATAAATGCCAATTAATTTAATAGATCAAATAAAAAATTGATTATTAATATGGCTCATTACAAAAGGAAAGGCAAAGATGCTGCTCCAGCAATAAGGGATGGGGTAGATCTTCTTTTTCACTAGAAACCTTCACAATTTCACTACTAGAAGTGAAGAAGAAGAGGAGAAGGAAGGAGAGAAGGTAGACAAGGAAGGAGGAGGAAGGATGGAGGTAGAAGAAGAAACATAAGGAGAAACTTCTTTGGTGTGAAGGTGTCAGAGCCCGTCCCAGACTGCCCAGAGAGGTTGCGGAGTCTCCTTCTCTGGAGAGATTCCAAACCCGCCTGGACACTGCGATGCTGGGCCTGCTGCTCTGGGTGACCCTGCTGGATGGAGCACAGGGGTGGCACCAGATGATCTCCAGAGGTCCCTTCCAACCCCCACCATGCTGGGATTATGTAAAGAAGAAGGCAGAAGAGAAGTTCTTCCTCTACTGAGGTGGCACCAGATGATCCCCTGAGGTTGCGCCCAACCCCCACCATTCTGTGATTCTGTGAAGCAGAAGGAAGAAGAGAAGTTCTTCCTCCACCGAGGCACTCCATGGTTTCCTGTAGACGCATGGACAGGGATGTTTAATGCCAAGAATCAGAAGCACCTGAAGCGTGTTGTAAACGAGGCAGCTGTGCAAAAATAAAAGTTTTTTTCTCCGTGTTCCTCTGGGAATGCAGCAACTCTTCCACTTTCTTGCAAAACAACCATTCCTTTGAAAATTTTATGCAATGTGATACTTTCGTAGACTGAAGAACAAGTCCCCGGTCTGTGGAGCGTTTGAGGAGCAAATATTGACTTTGAGCACAGAGGGCAGTTGGGTTGTTGGCGTTTTTTTAAGACAACCAGCCAAAGCAGCAATTTCCCTTTCACCCTCCTTTGTTTGATGAGCAAACAAGACAGAAAACTGGATTAAGAAATGTTTAAATACTTCAAAGAGGAATGTTCACGACCCCCCAGCCCCACGGGAGGTTGACAGTGGACGTGGGAAATCAAAGTAACCCTTGGGGTGACCCATCACCTTCCTGGCTTCCCGAAGTTGGACAACATGAAAATCTACCAGGAAAACCTAAAAGTATTTTTTTCTTCGTAACCTGAGCAGGGATCTCCATTTTTCAAAACAAACCCAGAAGAAATCGATCTGTTGTTTTATCATCAACAACTGTAGTCCAGCTGACATCCAAAAAGTACCTACACTGGACAAAATCCTTTCCCTCCAGCGTGTCAACCACAACACACAGTGGAAAACACCAAGCTGGGTGGTGTGGTCGCCATGCTGAAGGGACATAGGATCCATCCAGAGGGACCTGGACAGGCTGGAGAGGTGGGCACAGGCCAACCTCATGAAGTTCAACAAGGCCAAGGTCCTGCACCAGGGTCAGGGCAATCCTGAGCACACGTACAGGCTGGGCAGGGGATGGATGGTTGGAGAGCAGACCTGTGGAGAAGGACTTGGGAGTGCTGGTGGATGAGAAGCTCAACATGAGCCAGCAACGGGCGAGAGCAGCCCAGAAAGCCCCAACCCTGCCCTGGGCTGCATCTCCAGCAGGGCATGGGGGGGGGGATCCTGCCCCTCTGCCCTGCTCTGCTGAGACCCCACCTGCAGCACTTGTGTCCAGCTCTGGGGTCCCCAACACAAGAAGGACAGGGACCTGTTGGAGCAGGTCCAGAGGCGGCCATGGAGATGCTGGGAAGGCTGGAACCCCTCTGCTGGGAGTTAGGGGTGTTCAGCCTGAGGAGGAGAAGGCTCCGAGGAGACCTTCTTGGGACCTTGCCAGTAGCTGAAGGGGCTACAGGAAAGCTGGGGGGGGGGACTTTTCCCAAGGGCTCGTAGTGACAGGAGGAGGGGCGATGGCTTCAGACTGGAAGAGAGAGGTTGAGATTTGGACAGCAGTGTAATGAATAAAATTGAATGATTCGTGTCAATAAGATGTGGCAACAGGGGGTTGCTGTTAAAGGGGAACAGGTAAACCAATCGCTGAAGCTGTTTTGTTCTAATAAAAGCAATAAAAATCAGGTATGGAAAGGTACCAAATGTATTCTGCCCTGCTGGGGACTTGGCCCTCCAGGACATCATCCCTGCTCCC
>JANIMW010092965.1:0-21276 GCA_024582635.1 Todiramphus saurophagus | reverse complement strand
CCCCCCCCCCCCCCCTCAGAACATTCAGTGGAAATTTTAGTTTATGCAGGTAATATTTTAGTACTGTTGGAACCTGCCAGATGTTTAATAGCTTAAGGGTTCAGCTCTTTTTTTCTTTAATATATTTGGTCAATAGGAATGGAACAAATTTTATCAAAACATTTAATCCGCTGCTACACTGGGATTACAATGTCTCAACAACATGTCAGATCCATTCTTCCCCCTTCCATGCAATCTTCACAGCAATTACTAAGAAAGTGTTGTTTTTCTCTGCTTTCTTCATTCTAACAGAATGACTAAATACATCTGAGCAAATGTTTCCTAATCAGGCTCAGAACCCAGCAGCACAGTTTTAGTTTTTGCAGAGCTTGTTGGCAGCTCCTTCCGAAATCTGCCAGGCCTAGAACTGAGATACACAAAGCTTTCCCCAAGACTTTTTAAGCAACGTTAAGTGGGTCATGACCAATAAAAAGTGTAAATTTAGAATACTTAAGGTCCCATTTTTGCTAAAACCCAACTTGAATTGGCAGTATATGTTTAGTCTTTGTCTTTCTTCTTTTTTTTTTCTTTCTCATGTTACTAGATTTGCCATTTATTTTAGTGGGTTATTTTCCCCCCACACTAATATCAGATTATAGTGTCATTCTCTCATTTTTCTGTTCTTCTAGTATGCCCCTCCTTTTCTTTGTTAGATTTCTTAATTTTTCTTTCTTTTTGCTGAGCCATTCTCCAGATAGCCTTCTCTCTTTTTTTTTTTCCCCTGGCACAAAAGGCACCTGAAATCAGTGACCCAAAATACAAAAATTCCTGCCAGGACAGTGTGGTGGGTCACTCTTTCTTTAACAGTATATCAGAACCAAGAAAAAGTCTCATTTCTTCCTTTACTGTTTATTCCTGTCCCACTTCACAAATTAATATCTTGTTTTGTCTGGCCAAGACTTAAGAAATTAATGTCAATCTGATAAAATGTAGCATCAAAGATCATCTAGTAAATTCAGTTTGCATAAACTTACTGGCAATGACTTTTGCTTCAGTATTTGAAGAAATGAAAATAGGCTACTGAAGGCATTTCTGGGCACCGCGGTGCAGTTTTGTTACACTAGATGTCACTGTTATACTTCTTAAAATACAGTGGCCATCTTTTACTGCACTATGACCTCAGGTGTGTTTTGTATAAGCAAGTGCAACCAGCACAGCTCTTTAATAGCACAGTGCTGCCTGAAAGTATCCTTTGATTTGCATGTAAGCCATTACTCCTATATGGTGAAAGGAAAACATTCTCTTTTCAGAGTCAAAGACATCCTAATCGCTGTGGATGTGAATGCTCTCCAAACAATTTCAGTGCAAATGCTTTTTAGTCTCCAAAAGATTTGTAACAGTAAAGGATAATGAGAAATGGTACAGCAGTTACCATGTTGGCTAATGAAAAGTAGAAGCTTGACTTCATCTGTCTGCTTTTTAAATATACAGAGGCAAGCCAAAAGAAATGCAAAGCCATGATGTTGATAGAAACTAATAATATTGCAGCAGACAAGCATTCATACACACTTCCTCTTTGACTAACTTCTACCTCAAGGTGTAAAAACCTGGTAGATGTCAATCCTGGATGAGTGTTGCTTCCACTGTAGATTTATATGTTATGCAGTAATTGATGAGTGATTGGTGTTAAGGCTGAAGACTTTTTTTCTAAGAAAGAGAAAATTTTAAGGACATAAACAAATCTGCCTTTGGTTGATGTGAACTCTCCTTAACTGGAGGTGCACACCAGAGTTATGACTGATACAAATACATTTGCTGAGACTTGCCTGCTTCTCTATCTTTCCCCCCTTTTCACAGAGACTTGATAGCATGCCAAACTGTTCATCCCTCAAAAGTTCAAATAGATTTATTTGCCTCTGAAATAATTCTGTTTTCATCTGCCTTCAGTTTGTTTCTCCTCCAGTCAGTGGTGTAACTGTTTGATTTTTACCTCTTGCTCTTTACAGGTATTCTTTACTTTCCTGCTCGTGTGGCCTCCATCACCCAACACTTTGAAGTATTTAAAACAAAGACAAACAGCCTCCTCTCTTTCTTTCTTTCCAGACTGTTAGATAAATAGTTCAAATGGTATATCAGTTTTAGGGGTATGTGCTGAACTATATCTGTACTTCTCAACAGGTAGACATCAATGAATATTGTCATGCCAAGGGAGATAAGCTAAGACTAGCTACATGCTGCTATAGAAACAGGTTGCAGGCTAAATTTTGGAGCTACAAGTGGAGCTACATCAAACAGCCTTTGCTGTCTTAAAATTTCTGACACTGTCAATGTATATAGCAAAGCCATGGCCACTCTGTTGCCTCCTAGGATATGCTTCCAGAAAGCAACCTATCTTGCCATATGCTTAGAGATAGCTAAGTATCTGTGTAGTGCATTTGTGCAAGAGAGAAAGGCTTTAACGAAAGTAAGATGTGAATTTTTTCAACTAGGTCTGAAATAGGTAGTATTTCAAGTTATCCTGCCTTTTCTGATTATAGTGACAGAAAATCAAGGAGAAAAGGTAGTTCGTATGCCACTTGGACCAAAGTTAGCCCCAAACTGCTTTTTAGGTTGCTGACATGCTTGAGGTCCTGCATACAGGAATTGTTATTGTCAGTATATGCATCTTACATGAGGATCTCTGATCATCTTTTCTGTGTGGTTTAAACTTACCTGAAGCCTTTGCATCTGCTGTTTCATTAGCATTCATTTGTGATCTGTATTATTAACCATCACTAGGCTTTTTTTCTGAAACTCCTTTTCCCTTCACAATTCATCAGTTTGCACGTAGACAAATTTATCTTCAGTAACAACATTAAGTAGATATCCAAACTTAATGTTTAAAAAGATGACATAATCTCACTAAATTATTCCATATTCACTTAATTGTTGCATTTGAAAGAAAAGAAAGCAGTTTGTAGAATTTATAGAGCAGTTTGTACATATAAGAAATTAATAATGCAAGAAACATTTATTTGTTTGTCTAAATGTTCAGGGAGACTTGTCTTGCTTTCAGCTGAACAAAAAAAGACACATTTTTGGCTTTGATCATTCCTTACAGCCAAAAATGCTCAGGAAAATGTAAAGACACTGCCTGTTCCACTCATTGGATAACTGAATTTGTAATATCTTTGAACATTTTCACCAGGCAAAGTAGGCTCTTCTTCAGCTAAAAAGAACCCACTTATGGTTATATTATAAGAAGTATATTGATCAGAATTATCCAAGGGATTATGCTTAATTATGCTTGGATTTCATTAAATTGGAATGACTTTTACTGTTAAAGTTTCACAGTATGGTCTTTTAAGAGCACTTTCCACCTTTATGTGCAATGTACAGCAGAGTAACTATGTTCCTAGTGAGTAAAAGACACTTCTCCCACAGGTATTATGCCATCGTAGCAATTATCCTGAAAAACAATGAGCTGCAGAGAATTAAACTCTGCTTCCTCTTTATGCAGATTCTGAGCTGTGCATCCAAACCGTTTAAAAAAGGCAAATCATGTCATGCAGGCAGTCTGTTACTCAGTCAGCTGAGTGCATAAGCCAGAGCCAGAGCGCAAACTTCCATTTGACTAGGTCACTTATTTCTTCTTTACCATATGAAGCGTTTACAAAAGGAAGAGGATTTTTAAAATGACTCACAAATTTCCTAGCTCAATTGTCAAGTAAGAGATTTTGATCCAAGTTACTCCAGCAGTATTAAAATCCATAATTAACTGTAGTAAGTGTATAGCTCCAATATTTTTCTGTAAGAGAGGAAACCGTTTTGATTGGTGCCTTTGCCTCTCTGCTCAGACATTTGATTTTCCCACTTAAAATTTTTGGGTTTATAGACTGCTAAATCTATACCAATCTTGCAAATGATGTAAAGTCATGAAGATTTGAAGGTGTGTTTTCACCCCAAATATCATACAATCTATATGTCCTTCTTAATTAAGTCCTATTTTGCCCCAGCCCTGCTGAGGGAAAGAGTTGGCTGTCACTGGAAGTGGTACATGCTGTATATGTCCCTGTGTATGTTTATTCTTTCTTTATATCCAGGTACCAGATGGCTTATGCAACAAGTAATTGAAGAAGTTCAGTAATACTTGTTATGTTTAAAACACACCAAAGACTATGGCAAAAATAACCAGAACATGCTGTTGCACATTGCTGATGAAGGGAAGTAAGTGTATTGAATATTATAGCAAAATTATTTCCAGATTGTGGTACAAAGTTCTATGCCTCACAAAATGTAAAATATAAAACATAAGTTGCCAAAATGCTAACTGAAATTTCTCTACAGGAGGAGATAGTAATATCTTCCTGTCAACATACAGTATACTTTTAAAGTAATACAGGGCTGCTTTTACATACTGTTTAAAATAACTGTTAGGAAACTTGGGAAAAATTACATCTGCTATGGACAGATGTTGGCTAAACTAAATACATCAAACATAAATATATCTATAATGGATATATTTTTGCCTTCAAGTATATTTCAACTTCTATGAGAAGAGAACTTGTTAGTTATCATCTTAGATGCCTTCTTACCAGTATCTTAGATTGGATGTAGAGCAGTCATTAAAATTTATTAAAGGCTATGTCTTCATTGTATCAAAGGTGTGTAAGCAATATAGAAAAGATGTTCTTCATAAGTGATAATATAGCACTATATCACTATATGAAGAAATAATAGGAACATAGAGTTTTTTGTGAAGTTATGATTAATTTCAGTCATCTTGCAATTATTCTCTATAGGTTAATGCACATACAGACCATTTGAATTTTCTTTTGTAAATAGAAAGTAGCCACTGAGGAACCCAGTGAAACTTAGGCATGTAGTTAAGCCTATGCACATGGGTAAGTACTTTGCCAAACAGTTGTTGTTAAGCTGTGCAGGCCCTGGCATGGGGTTTGGCTAGCTGAACAGACCACAAGAATCTGCTGGACACAACATGAGAAACTGCTGAATGTAAATAACAAGAGCAAGAGGCTCACAGTAGCACCTTGAGAAAGGACAGGATTTCACAACTACTTAAGTGGAAGTGATGTGAGACACTGCCACACTTCACACACAGTTTTACAGTGTGAGGAGGAGTGTATTCCCACGAGTGAACTCCAGACATGATCATCTGGAGAGGAGGAACAAGCCCTAGCTATGTATGCTTACATTTGTGGATGTGTTTATGTGGGTGCTGGAAAAGGTGCTGCTCTGCTTGCATTAGTCAGTGTGAGAGGCAAGATTAGCATTGACTGCGTGTATGTCTGTGTCTTGGTGCTGGCCAGACCTGCAGGTGGGAAGAGCAGCAGCTGCATCCTTTGGGCAAGGATGGGAGAAACCTCCTGGGTCTGAGAGTACACAGGGTTGAGCCCTGGTGGCTTGAGAAGGACAAATCCCCCAGGTCCTGAAGTGCACTTGATTCATGACTTAGCAGTCATGAAGTTTAACTTCAGTTTCATATTAAATACATCTTTACCAGGATTAGCTACAAGAGACAAGAATCAAGAACACTTGTCACGTTGCTGAGGAGTGAATAGAAGATAGAGATAGAGAAGGGAAGATAGAGATCTCTTCCTGAATGCATAATATTTTGGGGGTAGCTTTATGAGACTTTACTAATTCTGAAAAAGACTGATTTGGGGTTTTTTTTATTTTTTTTTTTTTTCCTGGACTATTCTGAAGGGAAGAGCTGTTTGCCTAAACTGTCAGTCTACCAGAAAGCATTTAGAAATAGGAGAAGTATAAGAATGTTGCTGTTACTTATTATTTGAGCAGCTTCTTTGGCACTTAATGATTTATGTTTTGCTTCCTTGTTCTTTTTTTATCTGGGTAACAGATATTTATTGCCTTTAGGAGGATCCATCTGCACAGAGAAGGAAATAGTGACATCATATGTCAGGAAAGTAGTCTACAGCTTTTAGTCAGGTTTGGCTGGTGATATAAAATTACCTTCAAAGAAAAAGACAATGGGGCCCAAAAACATATCAGTGCCCAGAAGTCTCTTTAACGATCCCTTTTTACTTTTTTTTCATTATGTTTCACATTTGTCGTGCAGGAATTTGTTACAAACTGATGCCCATGGCAGAAGACTGAGGAGAAGAAATGAGTGTTGAGTTACAGAACACATGCACAGTGATTGAAATATTGAAAAGACAAGGTAGCACACCTTCTGTCTTGTAGTCAGACATATGTGGAGATAGCAGAAAACACAAACAGGGAATTAGTTTCTTCTCTTTTATTTTTTTAACTAAGTCACCCCTTTGCATTTCACATATGCTATCTGCTCCTTTGGGGTTTACATGACAGTACAAACATGGGAAGTTACTTAATAGAACTAGTTGTGGTTACCTCAATGAAACCCACATTTTGTGAAAGAGATAAGACCATGTAAGAGAGATAGGAATTCACTATTAATCAGCTGTATTGCAGTGATGCTGAGATACACAACTATTAATATGACAAAGCATCACTGAAGAATCACTAGACAGTCTCTTCCCAATGTGAAAATGAGAAACTGCTGAACATAAATAACAGAGTACATCCCTACTTTAGGCTTGCTCCTTTCTTCTCCAGTTCCTTAGTAGCAACAGTGCTAGAGGAATAAACAGCTTAGTAGATATAAGACGGCTCATGAAGCCGAAAGTTCAGACCCATTCCACACTGAAGGTGTCAGTGGCTGATCATGAGCTTACAGATGACAGGAAATGCACTGCCATGTTTACATCTGTCAAAATCATAAAAGCTCAGTAAACCTATATGTTTTACATTATGGAAAGGGTAATGAAGTAAAAATATCTAAAAGTTGTTCTTCCCCTTCACCCGCAGTACTTTTAGGAAAGCATGCCTTTCACAACACAAAACTGTCCCTTCTTAAACGTACTTCTTGCCTTCAAAAACTGCTTTTAAATGGCATTTTAACAAGCACATTACGACACAAGTTCTGAGGATGTTTTCCTGATCTTGCTGCTTCTCCAGTGTGCAGTTCTGCCTTTCTTAGGTGCAGACACAGTGCAGTGTCTGCCAGCATTGCCAGGAAAGTTCCCATGACAAAATGACTGAAGCTAGATGTGTCCTGAAGTCAGATGTGTCCCGGTATGACTGGCCATTTCTATGTAATATTTACAATGGAACTCTTGCAGTCTCTTATATATAAGAAGAGAGAATGTTGTGTAAATTCCCCATATAGTGCACAAACTGGCTAACATCTAAAAGCTGCAGTTCAGTGGTTCCCCTTTCCCAAATAATCACTTATGTCCTACAGGTAAAAATGGAAGAAAACTTGAAGGCTCACAAGGCTTTGAAAGCTAAAGGATCGTGGCTGGTTCTACCATGATAGCAGAGAAAGAGGTGTGGCAAAAAGGGCTCAGAGAAACAGCTGTGTGCTAAATTAGAAAAATCAGTGACTACTTTAAGTACATACCAACATCTAATCACTCAGGAATTCATAAGCTACATGAAATCTCTGAAAGTATAACTACAAGAATTTGTGAGGCAAGTGTGTAAATAAGATCCAGTGGATTCTATTTTGATGAAAGCTACCTATACCTTAAAGTTGTCTCTGGATATACAGCTATATATAAGGCTTTTTACTGTTTGCCTAAAGTTTTCTCTCCTACTTTAATTGCTACAGCTAATCCATATCTTCATTTCTGTCAGCCTGCCACCAGAGTTCCCTAAGTGTATTATTAATTCAGTGCTGAGCTGTGGGAAATAGAAAGATGTAATTGAAAGTTCTGCATCATCTGCTGCAGGAGGCCTAGGTCCTGTGCTTGGTTAATTGTCAAAGTGCTAATTGATAATGGCAATATTGCCTAAGCACAATCCAGTCTATGTGGGGTGCTCAAAAGTGGAACTGTGTACATCTTGCCTATTAAAAAGCATTCTCTCGGGAGAAATATGCTCTTTGTTAAGCTTGTGCAAGGGGCAGAGGAAAAAGGAGACTCATAGAAAAGAGCATTTTCTCTAATATGTATCAGAAATGGGGAGCTAAAAACTTGAAAACAGTAAAATCCTGGTCTGTTTGCTTTAACTGAGAAAAAAAATCCTGCTCTCTAAAAATGACTCACATTGAAGTGAAGTAGGGTATATTTTTTTGATGAATTGGTAACATGCAGTACATGCTATTATGAACAGGTAATCTTGTAGCAGGAACAGTTAACTGGATTAAGAAATGTTCCTGTTCATTTGTAGAAATAGGAATGACACAGCAGGGAACCTTTCAGGTTTGTGATATTAAATAGAGTCCCAAAGAAAATAATATTTTCGTTGTAGCAGAAGCACTCAATGCAAGCAAGAGGTTTCTCTTCCACCACTGTCAACCATATCATGGCAACAGCCTTCACTCCCACTTGTTAAGTTTTCAAAAGGTACCCTTGACCTATGATTCCTCTTCTACAGTGGAGAATTGTGTCATAAATAGCTACAAAGCTACTGCATTATTGTCCTTAAAATTCCCCTCTACTGTGTTACTCATAGAAAACCTTGAACAAAATATGTTACTGATGTAGAAGGACCATTGTTAATCCTAATCAACAGAATTCTATTTCTTTCTCATCCAGGAATCATTTCTATGTCTAACTAGGAAACTGAAAGTTCAGTTTTTTGAAATGTCTGTGCTTTTCCACTATCAGCATAGACCTGGAATCTTTGTGCCAGTAGCTGTTTCTCTAGTTTGTATTTGCACAGCAGCTAGCACATTTGTCAGTTGGTTCTTGACAAAGGATTGTATTCATAAAACAATGTAAGTGGTAAATAAGAAAATAAAAATGTGTCTTTATTTTGGGTTTTGTTTTCTCTTTACTAATTGAGACACTTAGATAGTCTTCAAGTACTTTCCACAGTGCTTTTCATAAAGCTCCCAAATGCTTTATAAACCTGGAAAATATTTTGCCCCTATTTAATGCTAGAGAGAAATAGGGACAAATAGTTATTTCTGTATTCAGGAAAATAATAACAAAGGTGGGACTTAAACTCTTGTTTTTCTAGCTTTTTGCATTAACCTTTCTACCACAGTGCTACTCTAATACAGAGTGCAAGCTCATACAGACTCTTATCTTACAATTCACATAGCTAATTGTTAGTGATTTTTAATGCCTACAGAATTATCAAAAATCTTTCAGTAAATGTGACTGGGGTAAAGGAGACATCTATTCTTAAAAGAAAACACAGGCTATAAAGATGTTATCTGAACAGAGAACAAAGATCTAGGACAGGGCAGGAGCTGAAGATGGAGAATGGAAAAAAATGTCCTGCCATGAAAGTAGCTATGGAAGAAACCTGTGAAAACATGAAGCCTTCAACTTCTTCAGTCAAGTATTCTCCTTTGTTGAGAAGAAATTGAACTTTAAATATAGAGTTCAGTATGTGGTTCTGCTTTAAACTTGAAGTTTTAGAGGGCAATCTAAACAGGGGATATCCATTGTGCAACACTTTGTACTTTTTTTTTTTTTTTTTTCCCCCCCAGAAAATACCTTGAGGATTTTAATAATGTGCCTGGACTTATCCAGAAAACTGGAGAAGGTAAATATTGAGGAGACTATACTGTCTTTCTGATTTTCCCAACATACATGTGCTGTGTCAGCCAGCTGAAGGACCCCTCATGTTACAGAGGATTTGTGCTTTGCACTGTAAATGACAACCAGTTTGGAAAATCCATTCAGGTTCTGAATAAAATCATTCCTGAAGAAGAAAAGGATTATGTTTTTTAGGTTTGTTTTTATTTTATTTATTAATTTTATTTTTAATATTCCTGCATTATCAGGAATGGCAGATGAGCATTCGGATTACATGATGCCAGTTACTGTCTAGCATGAGAAATTACTGAGCAAAAAGTGAAACCAGCAAGAGAGAATGTGCCATGCTGATGTGGCCTTACAATTTCCCTTGTATCTCTCTCATAGCAGCAGCGAGTCCTGGATGGAGTAAAGGGAAGAGTGGTAAAAGCAATGGCAAAATGGGAGAAGAGATACTGTGGTTGATCTGGCAAAAGAAAAGAAAATTGCTGTTACAGACTTGCAGTGTTAAATTCTGGTGAGCTCTGAGTGCAATGTCTTTATTCAGCTGTGTCAGGAGCAGCACATGAAGTAACATTAAAGCTCTGAAGTGTCATCCTTTGATATTCAGGAGACAGACTCACCTTTCAAGTTGAAGTACAGAACATACAATTGGTGGTAGAACATGGAAAACTAGCAGTCTGAGGGCAGTGATGACAGGTATTAAGTGGCATTAATGCTGTTAAACAGTCAAAGATCACTCAAACGTTTTGGCTTAAAAGAAGTTTTAGAATGCAGAGCTGATGTAGCATTGGTATTTTCATTTATATTTATCAGAAGGAGATCAACAATTCAAACAGGAATTAAAAAATGTCTCCGTTTTATAAAACTGGCTGAAAATTTTGATGGAATCTGATATTTTATATAAGCTATGCGCAATAAGAAAGTTTGCTGTAAGAAATTGTTCTTTTATTCATAAAGATTTTTTTCAGATATGTAAAAGTGTGAAGTAATTCCATGGTAATTCCAGGCCATTGAAAGTTTAGTTCTATAATACAGGCTTCATATGGATTATTTATGGATTATTTATGCTATGTTATTAGGGTCACCCTAGAATCTTGAATTGTTATATTAGCTTAGCTTTAAATGTAATTTCTCACTAGCTGCTAGGATCAATTTCAAAGATTCAGTCCTGTTTCTTTGTCTTATTACTTTATGAGCAGTCGAATGTCAAGCATCTCCTGGTGTCACTAACAGGAGCTGCTCCCTTAACTTAGTGAGTAAAGTAATGACCCTGTAAATCAATTTATGGCATAGTATGTGCTGCTGTGTATTCATGCTGCTAACTGATTGATATTCATTTTGAAAGTCACTGTAGAAAATACCTCATTGTCATTATGCATTGACAGGAACAATTGCCATAAACACAAATACCCCCAAAGCCCCCATATAGTTTTTAGAAAGCTGTCCTCATCTTTTAAAGATAAGTTTTTGCATTTTTTGTTACCTGGAACAAAAGAAAGCACATCTTTTAAAGCACTTGAAAGCAATATTGTTTCCAAACTAACATGAAAGCAAGCACAGAGGTAATTTAATGTGTGAAGATCTTCAATAGTTAAAAGGTATCAGTCAGAAGAGCAGATCAGCATTTTTTGGGGAACACTCAGCAACAACACTCATAAGGGTATGGGATTTTTTTCTTTTTTTTTTCTTTCATGAATTAAGCATTCCTGACATTAAGGAGAGCAGGCAAGACATTCAGCAGAGGACAAAAGGACAGAAAGTCTGTGTAGTGTTTTCCTGAAGCAATAAAAAACATAACAGAGGGGGCTGATAGTAGTCTGAATAGAGTGGTAAAAGTCCCATTGATGACTGGAAGACTTGGCGTAAATTACCTTCATTCAGAGATCATCAAGAGCTTCAGAATGGAGATAAAGAAAAGGAAAATTCTCGTGATATTCCTAGGGCTCTAATCTGTCTGTGGTACCAGAAGACTGTAGAAAAATAGATCTTAAGCTAGGATAGAGGAAGGAAGCTTTTATGTCAAGCTATGTTCTGCCCTTTCATGATGGGCAGGGGTGAAGTGTATGTGAAGAAAGGTGGACCTGCATGGACCTTTCTTCTGGGTGATACACTAGGGCAGATATTGCAAGAGACTTGCTCAGTGAAGGGTCAGCAAGGGATGAAATGCCTCAAAGGAGACAACAGGCCAGCACAAGTTGCCCTACCTTTAATAATATCATGGTCCTGGAACAGGCACAGTAATACTTCTTGTTTCTGTTTGCATCTGTAGGATGTGCCAGGGAAGCCAGCAGGACCTGAAATTGGCCATTGTGGATCTGGTGCTGGAGGAGACCTTTCACCAACAGAGCCTCCACAAGCCATAGATCCTGTTGAAAGCCATCACAGTGAAAAGGTATAGGCCACATAGGAAGATTTTTGGCTGATGTTCTATATTTCTGGACTGTGAGTAGTAGGACAGAATCATAGAATCATGGAATGGTTTGGGCTGGAAGGGACCTCTAAAGGTCACCTATTCCGACCCCCCTTCAGTGAGCAGGGACATTCTCAACTAGATCAGGTTACTCAGAGCCTCACTGAGCCTCATCTTGAGTATCTCCAGGGATGGGGCTTCAACTACCTCCTTGGGCAACCTCTTCCAAAGTTCCACCACCCTCATGGTAAAAGAACTTGTTTCTAACATCCAATCTAAATATACTCTTCTCTAGTTTAAAATCATTGCCCCTTGTCATGTTTAAAAGAGAGTCTATAGGATATCCTGTAGGTAGCTCATTACTAGTTTGAATGGAAAGAATTACAGCACTAAGGGAGATGGGTCAATCTACGTGATGCCTGGCCTGATGGTGGCAGATGCGGTGCATCTGTCCCAAAGGGGGAGAAGGATTTTATTGCAGGAGTTGTCAGGGCTCGTTGACAGAGCTTTAAACTAGATTCGAAGTGGGAAAGGGGAAAAATCAGGCTCACTAGAAACAAGCCTGGGACATTTGTGGGACGGTGTGCCAACTCCACTGCTATCTCAGGGGCCGTAGGGGACAGTGGGCTAAGTGATAGGGAAGACTCAAAGGCTATTGATGAGCCAGGACTCACTGTAGTGCCTGAAAATGATCGAGCAGGGACTAGACTCTTCCTATGCAAAAAGGTGCACCAACTAAAATGCATCTATGCAAATGCACATAGCATGGACAGTAGGCAGGAAGAGCTTGAAACTGTTGTCCAGCAGGAAAACTGTGCTGTAATTGCCCTTATGGAAACATGGTAGGAAGAATCCCATAAGAGAAGAGCTGTGTTGGATGTCTATAGGCTCTTCAGAAAGGATAGGCAAAGGAGAAGCAGTGGTATGGCTCTGTATGTTAGGGAAGGTCTCAACTGTCTTGAGCATGGTGATGATAGGGTTGAACTCTTAAGGGTAAGAATCAGGGGGACAACTAACAAGGCAGATGTCATGGTAGGGGTCTGTTATAGACCACCCAGTCAGGATGGAGAGGTTCATGAAGTATTCTACAGGTGGCTGGGTAAGGTCTCAGAATCGCTAGCTTTTGTTCTTGTGGGGGACTTCAACTCACTAGATGTCTACAACAGACAGGAAGCAGTCCTGGAGATTCTTGTAGTGTGTGGAAGATAACTTCCTAACGAAACTGGTGACCCAGACAGCTAAGGAAGGCTCTCTACTAGACTTGCTGTTTGTGAACAGAGAAGGACTAGTGGGAGATGTGAA
The DNA here is from genome assembly GCA_024582635.1 of Todiramphus saurophagus. Lineage (NCBI taxonomy): Eukaryota > Metazoa > Chordata > Aves > Coraciiformes > Alcedinidae > Todiramphus > Todiramphus saurophagus. Next base: position 8,046 of record JANIMW010092965.1, on the reverse strand, counting down.
GGTTGGTGGCAGTCTTGGGCAAAGCGACCATGAGATGGTGGAGTTTTCAATGTTCAGGGAAGTAAGGAGGGAGGTCAATAGAACTACCTCCTTGGCCTTTCAGAAAGCATAATTTGACATAGAGATAGGTTGATGGCGTTCCTTGGGAGGTAGCCCTCATGGACAAAAGAGTCCAGGAAGTCTGGACATTCCTCAAGAGTGAAGTCCTCAACCAGCTGTCCCTGTGTATCGTAAAATGAGCCTGTGTGGCAGAAGACTGGCCTGGCTAAACAGAGAGCTTTGGGCAGAACTCAGGAAGAAAAGGAAAGTCTACTGGCTGTGGAAGAAGGTTGTTGCAAGGTTATGTAGGGAGAAAATTAGAAAGGTTAAAGCTCAACTAGAACTTAATCTGGTCAGCATTATTAAAGATAATAAAAAGTGTTTCTATAAATACATGAACAGTAAAAGAAGAGCTAAGGAGAATCTCTACCCTCTACTGGACACTGGGGGGACCCTTGTGACCAAGGACAAGGAAAAGGCTGAGCTGCTGAGTGCCCACTTTGCCTCAGTTTTTGTCAGCAATTCCAGTTGCCACCTGGGGGTCCAGCTCCCTGAATTGGAAGATGGAGAAGGGGAGCAGAATGCAGCTCCCATAATCAGGGAGGAAATAATCAGTGACCTGTTGTGCCACACAGATGTACGCAAGTCTATGGGACTGGATGAGATCCACCCAAGGGTACTAAAGGAGCTGTCAAAAGTGCTTATGAAGCCAGTCTCCATTATTTATCAACAGTCCTGGCTAACTAGGGAGGTCCCAGTTGACTGGAAGCTGGCAAATGTGACAGCCATCTACAAGAAGGGTCAAAAGGATGATCTGAGAAACTACAGACCTGTCAGTCTGACCGTGGTGCCAGGGAAGGTTATGGAGCAGGTCATTTTGAGTGCCATCACATGGCACATACAAGACAATCAGGTAATCAGGCTCAGCCAGCATGGGTTTAAGAAAAGCATCTCCTGCCTGACTAACCTGATCTCCTTCTACAACAAGGTGACACGCCTAGTGGATGAGGGAAGAGCTGTGGACATTGTCTACCTGGACTTTAGGAAAGCCTTTGACACTGTCTCCCCCAGCATTCTCCTTCAGAAACTTATAGTGCAAGGCTTGGATAAATACACTGCACTGGATAAAAAATTGTCTGGATGGCTGGGCCTAAAGAGTGGTAGCGAACAGAGCTAAATCTGCCTGGAGTCGAGTCACAAATGGTGTTCCCCAGGGCTCAGTACTGGGGTGTGTTCTCTTTAATATCTTTATTAATGATCTGGATGAGGGGATTGAGTGTACCCTCAGTAAATTTGCAGATGACACCAAGCTAGGTGGGTTTGTCAATCTGCTAGAAGGTAGGGAAGCTTTACAGCAGGACCTAGACCGGTTATATCAGTGGGCCAAGGTTCATTGCATGGGGTTCAACAAGACCAAGTGCCAGGTCCTGCACATCGTCATAACAAGCCCATGGCAAACTGCAGACTTGGGGATTTGTGGTTGGAAAGCTTCAAGTTGGAAAAGGACCTGGGGATATTGATTGATAGTCGACTAAATATGAGTCTGCAGTGCACACAGGTGGCCAAGAAGGCCAATGGCATCCTGGCTTGTACTAGAAACACTGTGTCTAGCAGGAGTAGGGAGGTGATCGTTCCCCTGTACTAGGCCCTGGTGTGACCACTCCTTGAATATTGCATTCATTTCTGGTCCCCTCACTATAAGAAGGACATAGAAGTGCTGGAGCATGTCTAGAAAAGGGCAATGAGGCTCATGAAGTCATGAACACAAGTCCTGTGAGGAGAAGCTGAGGGAGCTGGGGTTGTTTAGTCTGGAGAAGAAGAAGCTAAGGGGAGACCTTATCTCTCTTTACAACTACCTGAAAGGAGGCTGGAGCGTGGAGGGAGACATCCTCTTCTCCCTGGTGAGGTGTGACAGGACCAGAGGGAATGGATGCAAGCTACGCCAGGGGAGGTTTAGGGTGGATATTAGGAAACATTTCTTCACTGAAAGGGTTATCAAATATTGGAATGGTCTGCCCAGGGCAGTGGTGGAGTCGCAATGCCTGGAGGTGGAGGTATTTAAATGGCATGTGGACCTGGTGCTTATGGACATGGTTTAGTGGTGAGCTTGCAGCTTTGGGTTGAAGGTTGGACTAGATGATCTTGAAGGTCACTTCCAATCAAAGACATTCTGTGATTCTGTAACATTTGCTGCTATTTAGTTGCCAATTGTAGAGATGGAGAAGTAGGAATGAGAAACACTGCTTTCAGAAAATAATTCTGTAGGCCTTTTTTTGCTAAAACCTTATGGGATAATTCCCATGCCTGGTATTTTAAAATAAGTATATGTATTTTTTTTCTAGGCAGGAAAACAGTAAGCAAAAGAAGAGGCTATCATTAACCATCTAAGTGTCCATTACCACTGAGTTAGCACTGACTGGTAGAACAGAACTGTCAAGGATCAAGGCACTGGTCTCAGCTACTGTAGGGCTGTGTGTTCTTCCTGTGATTCTTCTCACACCACCCAACATGGCAAGCATATAAACAACAGTTTATTGTCTTCAAGAGCAGCAGCCATTAAGGGTACTCTAGACCTTTCAAGATTTTGCTACATGAAGGTTGAAGAGCAGACTGTGTCCGCTGCTGAACCTGACTCAAACCTGCTGACACAAGACAGTGAGCCATCCTTCCTCACAACAGGATCTTCCTATTTGGTTTTACTACAATGGATAAAACCAAGAATTTTTCAGATTCCTTCTATCAAGTTCTAATTTGTTCTAATAACCATTGACACCTGAAAAAAATTCAATATACGAGTCTCAGAAACACAGTCTAAATTGAGGACTCCACTTGGCTGTGTCACAACTGTCTGTATATAGAAGAATTATACTTTTTAATGATCTCTTTTATAATCCTGGAAGATGTTGTTATAGAACCATAGAGAATTAAAGGAATTTATATTAAATGCAAGAAAAGCTGATTAAATGATACATCTCAGAAAATAATTGTGGTATAAGGTACTGAATGTGAAGAGTAAAACAGAAAGAAAAAGAAACATAATATTACAATATTTTTTGTCCTAAAGAATACTGTTATGGATGCTAATTTATGCATTGGAGTGGAAAAATGTTTTGAGAAGCCATAATCACAGTAGAATTTAAGGTGACAAAGAAAAGGTGAAAAGTGCTGGAGAAAGTCCATACATTTGGATTTCTTCATACGGGCACCTCATTTGATGAACATTAAAGAGGCCAAATGCAAATTAATATATCTAGGAATTAAGATTATAACATGCCCTTACAACATGAATTACAGTATCTTGCAAGGCTTTTCAGATTATGTGAAATGAATTTCTAGTACACTAATGTTACTAGAATACTTACATAACAGCCCGAAAATGAAAGGCAGGAGACATAAAGTGGTGACATTTTCTCTGATTATATCAATATAAATACCAGCTGCCTTCAGAATGAAAGTTGAAAATTTTATTTGTTTCATTAAAATGCTTTTCAAGGAATCCAGGAATGCTTTGAAATTTGAAAGACACTTGCCTTTAGAAGCTAAAAATTCAGTGGAGTTGATCATGACATGCACTAGCTACCTGAAGGTGAGATCTCTGATGATATTCGGCTCTTGATAGCACCTTGATATCACCTAGCTGAAAGCTGCAGTTAAAGAAATTCAGGCTCAAAATAAGGTGCAGGTTATCAATGGTAACACAATTTTATTTATCAACTTACTTAGGAAATTGCTGTTCTATCAATTATGTCTTGGATCAATGAGAGTAGAAGAGTACAGCATAGAAGTGCTGTAGATAAAAACAATATTGGAGAGCATAAAGCTTATTTGATTCTTGTGTTGTATGCCATGTGATGCAGGAGATTTGGTGAGATTGTTTTCATTCTCCTCTCTAGCTTAAAATTTTTCAACTTTATAAAAGGTGACCAGACTGGCAGCCCTGGAGCATGAACATTTCCCTTTATCTGCACAGCAGGTACCACATGGTAAGCATCAGTGCACGCATCTTCCCTAATAAGCCTGAATCCTTCCAGTAGGGCCCAGTTCTGTGGAAAAGAGGATGATTTCGTAAGAGATGGCTATCCTGCAGGGGGACATAAAGGTAGAGGGATACCTAACAAAATCTGGAATACCATGTATCTGTGAAAAGGAATAATTTTACTAGGATTTAGACACAGGACTTATTCATGTCGTCAACAGATGGTAATTACTGCTGTCTACTAAAAGCTAGGTCAGATTTGAACCCAGTGACCCAGGACGAAAATGCTCCATATACCATCACTGTGCTGTCCAGTATGCTCACTAGTCATGACCCTCCCACTGAAAGGCCTTTGCCCGCAAGCAGGAAGCTTTAATATCCGCAGATGAAGCAAATGCCTTGACATTTCTGTTACGCTGTTGGTTTCAGTTCGTGCTGCATGCCATTTATCACACTGTAGTTTTACCCTTGGAGTGAGAAGGGAAAGGAAGACAATTCGTGAAAGAAAGGAAGTCAGATAGTAAAGATTCTCTTAGAAGAGAAGCCCTCCTTAAGTCTCAATCAGCTCATGAATTAGAAGTTAGGTTAGACTTTTTTTTTTTGGTCTTCTCACAGTGCCCTGCAAGGTCTTTTCCAAGGCTTCAGATGTTAACCAATTGCCAGGTTAGCCAACTGACAATCTTCCTGGTTAGTACATTTAATTACAAATCTTTTAGTTACTTTAGACTGGAACTGTCTGGATTTCATCAGTTAGGTACAGCCTGATTCTAGCTAGAAGGTGTTCACTGACTGTATAGCAAGCAAGAAATACAGCTTGCTGTGTCTTGAAAAACATGAGGATTGCATACATGCAGGACATAACAGCTAATTTATATACCTAGTCATTTATACACTTTTCATCACTATGGAGTCTTGAATTTTATACACATGCACAGCATTCTCAGATACTCATTTTCTGCAGGTTTAGAGTTTAAAGGAGGTACTGTGAAGTAAGGAATAAAACGTTGCTTATTCAGCTCATAAATAATGGGCAGAGAAGTTTTCTGTGTGTAGGGAGGCGAACCGTGCCTCTTCTGCTCTTCAGTTTCCTGACTAACAAAACAGACTCTGGTGCCTAACGTTACACCACAAGTTCATTAGAAGTCCTGCCCTAGGCTGAATAGTCACTATAGACTACACTACAGTATCAAAGCCATAAATTTATTAATGCATGGGTTTCTTCTGTCTTCTCAGGAAACATAAAAAAGATGTCCACAAAAAAGATATGTACAGGCTGGAGAGTGTCTAAAGAAGGACCACAAAGATGATCAAAGCTGCCATATGAGGAAAGGCTGAGAGAATTTGGTTTGTTCATCCTTGAGAAGAGAAGGCTTAGGGGAGACCTTATCACCACATTCTGGTATTTAAAGGGTGATGGAGAAGCAGATGTTCCTGAAGATGGAGAAGCATGTTACTCCCTTTTTACAGGGAGTAACATGGAGAAGACAAGAGTGATGGGTACAAGTTACTTCTGGTGAGATTCTGATTAGACACAAAAGGAAATTTTTTTTGCAAGAAGAACAATCGCCTGTTGGAATGGTGGTGGAGTCCCAAACAGTGGCTGCTTCCAAGACTCAGCTGGACAGGGTGCTGGGCCATCTTGTCTAGACTGTGATTTTCCCAATAAAGTTTGGACCAGATGATCCTGGAGGTCTCTTCCAACCTGGTATTCTATGACTCTGTGAAACTACTCCAAACTAGTATAGTATTTATGGTATACTATATATATATATGACTAAGAATTTCCCTGTCAAGAGACCGCATACCTTTTACTATGAGTGCAGATACAGGATTTACTTGGAATCAGATTTGCTGAATGATGACTTTCTGACAAATATATATTGAACCTTTTATATTATTGTTTTTCCTCTAGCTGTTGCTGTTAAGGAAATACCTGAGAATGCACTAGGTTTCTTCAGGACATTGCTTCTTTCTGTGACTGCTGCAGGGTAAGAACTTTTATTTTCATTACTATGACCTCAAATCTTGGAAAAAAACTCATTAGTGAGTATTTTACAACAGTGATGCTGTATTTTTTTATTTTACTATATGTAAAGTGCTGCAGCCATGTGTTAATGCTTCCCTGTACCTGTGTGGCAGCTGAATAGCTAATGTGAAATTTATTTTGTTGTTGTTGTTGTTTAACTTAGAAAGATTATAAAATAACAACTAAGAGGTAAATATATGTGTTTGGTAGTGAAATAACATCAATAGGTCTTATTTGAAAGATTAAAGCAAAGCAAACAATCCAAACAACTCTTTTAATACCTAACCAGTTTTAGATACTTCTAAGACCTGAGAAAGAGCAAGCAAACTGCAACATTTGCAGCTTTATATATGAGGAAGTCAGAGACAGGATACTAAGTCACAGAAATATTACAAAGAAAATTAAAAATGAAATAAAAAAAAAAAAAAGAACAATAGTTGCACATATAGTTAACTCTGGACCCCGAGAAGTTGAATAAGGACTTAACATTTCCGTCAAAGTGCCATAAAGATATATTGTCTGATACCTAAAGGAGAAAACTCAAAGCTATTTTTGACTGTCTTCCTCAGCTATCTGGCTAAAAGGATGAAATTCAGTCTTTTCCTGAACACTGCCACAAGACCAATGCTACTTGAGCTTCTCTTTATTGCTTATTGCTTTTTCCACACAAGAAAACATTATTTACCTATACTGAATACCAACCAAATTAGACTAGCTGGTTAAAGGATGTATAATTAAGTGTTTTTTGGCTGAACAGTTTATGTTTTTGCAAGCTCAAGCAGTCTGTGTGGCTTTCAGTTAATACCTATTACTATGGAGAAGATCTATGCTGTCACACTCATATGACATTTTGTCTACCTGCTCAGTGGTAAAATATCTAGGAAAAAAACTTCACCCTACAAATATCCATTAAATATACTTTTTTGGAGGACAGGTCTAAAGTTTGCTTCTCTTTTCATTTGACAATTCCCTTTGTTTTATAATATTTAGTGCTTCAGAACTTACAACAGTCTGTAGTTAGCATGAAAAGGTCTTGCTGGGGTTTCGTTTGCTGAAGAAAAGAAACTCCTGAATAAGACTGTTTTTTATTTGTACGTCTGATTATAATTCTTCACTGTGGCTTATCACAGGTAGTCTGAATGAACCATCCTAATAACAGCTCAGACAACATAATTATGTATGATACTGTGTTTTTGTGTAAGGCTGGAAGGTTGGAAGCTGTTGAAATTAAGCATGCTTTTTTTAGCAGAGCTATTTGCACCTTCCTTCTGTTAGAATAGTTACGTATGATTCCCATCAATCATTAATCAGCTTCAGTTTTCAGAGAGGTAAGTGCTGCTCCTGCATCCTGACGTCACTTTGCATCTTGTTATAAGATATCTTTGGGCTAATGTCTCAAGCAAGGCAATTGTCAACAGCCACCACGAGCCAGAAATATTTGAGAGCACTAAAATAAAGGGTTTAATTCTTTGAAGGAAGTTTAAACATGCAGTCACTCAGAAAAGAATAATCAGAAAAAGTAAAAAATAAACCCGAAACCTAACACCCTACATATGTCACTTCAAATGACACACAAAAGATTTTACAATAAACAGGAGACTCTTCCACCTCTTCTGTCTTTTTTCTTCCTTTTTTTCCTTTATTTTTTGCAAACTAACATTTTAACTAATGTTAAATCAATTAATAAGAATGTCAAAGTAATTGTTCTCTATCTGTGAGTACCCAAACGTTAACATAAGCACAAAAGACCTGTCTGTCAATCAGCACAACTGAAACACTAATGGATATCATGTCTAATCTTCATGCACTACAGCTGGGTCAAGTGCATGAGCACAAATTGATGGTTAGACTAGTGCTAGATATTCAGACTTCAACTGATATCTTAATTCTTCATGCAGACTGTGTCTGAAAGATAATTACTCATTCACATGTCAGCTCATTCCAAAGCTGCCTTGAATTCTGGGACTGCAGAAAACAGACAGAGAGAACAGGGAGGGGGCCTCGG
>JANIMW010092935.1:0-21278 GCA_024582635.1 Todiramphus saurophagus | reverse complement strand
AAAAAAACCAAACAAAAAAACAAAACACACACCCACAAAAAAAAGCCGCACACAAAAAAAAAAAAACCCAAACCAAAACAAAAAATAAACCACACAAAAAAAACCCCAACAACACTTCTACTTCAGGAAGTCAAACCAGAAAGGTCTACAATGATCACAGTTCATTTACCCTAATCAGTCATGAGATACATAGGGTGTCTTCATCTTGAGCTCCTGAAGGTCATAAACCAGTAACAATGAACCCACAGTCTTCTTTAGTTCCCTCTGCACCAACCCAATAGAGCAGCTAAGTTAAAGCACCAGAACAAGTTATGTCTATGAGAGGTGAGAGCGAGTCCTCAAGGGGTCACTATGTCCTGTAAAGTGAAATCAGGCAAGAACAACTTCACCTCCACCAAACACTTTAAAAAGCAGATTGGCACAATCTTCAGAGAATCATAGAATGGCTTGAGTTGGAAGGGACCTTAAAGATCATCTAGTTCCAACTCCCCTGCCATGGGCAGGGACACTTCCCATGAGACCAGGTTGCTTAAAGCCTCATCCAGCCTGGTCTTAAAACACTTCCAAGGGATGAGGCACCCACAGCTTCTCTGGACAACCCATTTCAATGTCTCACCATCCTTGTAGTAAAGAACTTCTTCCTAATGTCTAATCTCAGTTGACTTTTGTCAAGTGATTAGTGAAAATAGGATGAAAAATAAGTAGCCACAGCAAAACACACTCTCAAGCCAATTTCAGACAAATCTTAGGGGAAAACCAGATGAAAGTATGAAGAAGCAACAGCATTGAACATGATGGTAGCAATAAAAAAAAAACCTAACTTAAATGTCCAATGAAAAATAAGGGAAGAAAACTTGCTGGGGAAAACGATGTTCCTTAATGATACCACTACCACTCTGCAGGGCTTGTTTTCACAACGCATATGCACAGATAACCGATCAAGGTTCAAGAAGCAGCTTCCCAATGCCCCTCCAAGAAACACCACAAATTCTCACCAATCCCCACCATCTCTTATCTCCCTGCACGTTCAAACAGCAGAGCTTTGCCAGGGCTGTTGGAATCATTAATAAGGGCAGAGGCATCTCCTTTTGGATGCCCTCAGAGCCAGGCAGCATCTTTAGCATCACACTGCTTGCAAAGCACACGGCAGGGGCAAGACGGGGTCACTGAGCAGTGAGGAGGGAAAAAGGGTTGAGAGCAGAGTTTGAAAGGGGAAATAAAAGGCTGGTGCGTCACCACCCAGAAGAAGCCACGCTCAGCCCATCACCTCTCCAAACTCCTACTCCTTCAGCCTTACAGTTTTTCCTCCTCTCCTCCCTGCTGGTTTTCCCCACTCACCCCCGCCAGCCCTGCACCACACTGCCCTGCCCTCCCTGCCCCGCCACTCCAGCAGGGCCTTCCTCAGCCCGGGTCCCCCCCTGCCCTCCGCGTCCGTCCCCGGAGCCTCCCAGCCTCCATCACCCGGCCCCGTGACACCCTCGGGCGCCTCACCCTGATGCCCTGCAGCACCCGGACTTGCTCGCGCTCATCCAGCCCGAAGGACACCTTCCTGCCGCCCTGGCTGCTCTCGCTGCCCCCCATGGCGGCGGGGCGGGCGCTGGGGACGCCTCTCCCCGCCGCGCCCCCCACTCACACCGGCCTGCCGCTGCGAGGAGCGCCTCTCCCCTTCCGCCGCCTCCCAACATACACTCACCCCACTGGCGGCAGGCTCCAGCAAGGCCAATAGGGCGGCGCGGTGCTAGCGGCGCGGCCCAGTGCATGCTGGGGGCCGTAGTCTGCTGCCGGCGGCGGCTGCGCAGCCCGCGGTGCCCCGGGCGGCCTGAGCGGCCCCGCAGAGAGATGCGCTCCGGCTCCTCAGCCCGCGGCCTGCCCTGCGCTCGCCCGGTCTCCACCAACCCTCCTCTGCCGCACCTGCATTTTGAATGCGGGATCTAATCGTGACCTAACCTTCAGCTGCAGCACACCCGGCCACAGGGTTTCTTTACTGGGTCAAAATTATGGAAGAAAACTAAACCACGTGTACCCACACAGACACTAAGCCCGGAAGGCACAAAGCTTATCTCCTAGCGCCGGGACTGAGGAAACACCCAGACTTTGCCCCATGAGGGAGGACCCACAGGCAGACAAGCTGCTGTGGATGTCCCAAGCAACTCTCCCTCCGCAGCATCAAGACAAAGCAACCCCAACACAGGCAAGCGAGGGCAACCCCCTCGCACCCCCAGGAACCCCCTCATCCACCATCACACACCATTTCTCTCCACAACCCCCAAAGGAGCAGACCGACCCCCTACATCAGCTCACGGTTCTCCAGCGACTAAAAACTGTCCGCAATCTCTGGACAATTTTACAGCAGCTGCTCTGTGGGCAAAATTCAGCTTTGCTTCTTTCAGCCACCCCATTCCAGCCAGGCCTACTGCCACAGCACCTGCTGTGACAGCTGCCTGCGTGGGTCCCATGTAAGTCAGGCTGTCACAGATAGGGTCCTGCTCAAGAGGTACCACCAACACCCAACCCAGGGAATGAGAAAGAAGGTAACAGCACACAAGCAGCTGGAGTGAGAAAGGGCAGCTCTGAAGGATCTTTTCCAAACAAACTTTCTGCATTCCCAGAAATACAGGCAAGGTGACAACCTATATAGTTCCATGCATTTGTGTCTGGACAATTAACAAAGCCTCAGTATCAACACACTAATCTACTTCTTAGCAGCACATGAGCTATTTTGTTTAATGCTTACTCTTCGCCACTGTTAATGGGGCAACCACAGCCTTGACTCTGACCAACTTTAAGGGAGTGGTTAGGAGTCTCTGATCCCCAAGATATCCAGGCCTCTTCTATAGCATTTTTCTGGCAGCAGGGGATATTTTGCAATTCATGCAATACCTCGTACACCAGGGATTTGGCCTGTTGCTCAAGTTCTCAAGACAAGGCCACTGCATCATGGTGCCATGAGCTGTTTGTGTTGGAGTGTAGAAACACCCTACATATCCAGAGCAGGAGTGAATGCTACAGTGCCACGCAGAACGCTCTCCCCAGTGTCTTGTTTCCCATGTGCCACCACCTTCCTTTGACAGCACACAGTTTTTGTACTGAAAAAGTCAGTGAAGAGTCATTCCTTACTTGCATCCTCTGTCCTCGCAGCGTTTCATAGACCTGCACCATTGCTCTTTCAGGCCCATGAGCTCAACCATTTAATTACTCCTCCAGAAGTCTCCCCCTAGCTGATTATTCCTGTCATCCATCCTCAGGCCTTTCTCAGGTGTAACTCCAGACAAGTGGCAGGCATCATCTACAAAGACCCAGGACGCAGCGGACAAAGACAAACAAAACCGCATGTTGCACCTACAGTTAGTTGTGCCTTCCTGTGATGTCCAGCCTAAGGATACCCAACAGGGCCCACTGTCTGCAGGACACTGATGTGGAAGCAGCCATAAAAATAGTGGAAGAGCAGTACAGAAACTTAACACCTCTCCACCTACGCAGGAGCAGAGGACGTCAAAGTTAACTTCATCAGTTAGACTGCAAGGAGCTCTGAAAGGTTTTATTGCACAAATGTATAACCCAATCCCAAGGTAGAGACAAAGCTCAGCCCACTTTCATAGCCTGTACACCCCCTGAGACACCCAAATAGAACCTGACTGGTGCTGATTAGTGCCAGCACACTTAGCTGCTACACAGCAGCTACCAGGTCCTCCCTGCAAACAAAATCAGTCCAGACACACAGGGTTCACTTCAGAACCTAGAGCAAGAAATAAGCAAGAGTCAATTCCAGCTTCCACATAAGCCTTCTCCCAAGTAACAGAGATACACCTTTTAGGAGGCCACCCCTAACTAGACACACCCAGGAACAGCAAGATCTAGTTACCAAGAGAAAATACAACTGCTTCATTGACTATTATTTAGACCTAGAGAGCACTCCTTGCAGTCATCTACTGTCCTTACAATAACCTTCCAAGAAGGAAACAAAAAATCCATCTCTGACAAAAGGACATCACATTATTCCATTATCTGCTGTATTTGTTCAGGGATTTAAAAAAGAAACCTGGAAGTTATTTTTTTCTCAACAATATGGATCATTTGAGAAAGAAAGTATGACGATTTATGCCAAACTTAATTTTATTTCTTTATTTTACAAACAAAAATATACATTTATTCTATATTCTCTTTTTACTCCACCCACACAACACTTCTTCTCAAGGACCATTTTGAATATATCCCAAATTATCATATATACATAAAAATACAACAGGAGGAAGGCCAGTCCATGACCTAATGCAAAAGCTCCTCAGCAGCAGAATGTGGGACACTCCAGAAATACTGGAGTCCTGCCAGCAAAGGACAGGATGGACATGTCGACCACCTGCACAGGTGATCCTTCAGCACTGAATTCAGCTGATAAAAAGGCAAAATCATAACCTGTTCTTCACATCACCAAGGAGGGCAGGTAAGTCCTCTCAATCAGTGTGTTGAGAATCAGCAAATATTCCTTGGAAGGAAAAAGCAGTTGCTCCTTTATTTCTCAACTGCTTTAAGATCTTATCTCCTGGCTCTGTTCAAGGCCCACCAACTCCAGGGAAGCTTTGCAGGTTTCCCCACATTTTCTAAGAGCAGCTCAGGATCAGTGTTGTAAGCAGTATTAGGAGCAGCAGGCCAATGCAGGCACCACCATCCATCCCTTTTAGAGTAAGCAAGCAAGCGTGGCTCAGGCAGATCCACAGCAAGTGACGGGAGGAGCATGGAACACTTCTCTAGTGTGGCAAGGGCAGACTTGGCCAGCTCCTTGTCCAGCCCTTACACAGTCATTGCATGGAGAGGAAATGTGAAATGCTGCTGACCTACATGAGACAATTTAACTCTCACACAAACAGAAGCCTTTTGGCATCAAAAGTTCAGGTATTTTTTTAAAAAAGGGGGGATGTCGGGGGAGTGTTTGTTTTCAAGGTGACAGTGCTACTTAGAGGCCTGCAGAGCAAAGTCCACAGGCCAAACACAGAGGCTGCATTGCTTATTAACAAACAGAAAAGCAAAGGGCCTGCATAGTTTTAGCAACCAGTATGAACTTTGTGTTCTTATCTGAACTTTCTTTCCCTCTGGCGGGAACACCAGGTAGCAAATGCTTTCCCCTACCTGCTTGTGATCCAAACCAACACCTCTATGCTGCACCCTGTATGATGATTTCCCAGAAATTGACTTCAGTATTCTTCAGAAATAGCAGTGAGTGGGGACTGTGTGAATCTCTTGCCCCAGAACATTTCAAAACCTTCTTTCTACCATCTCTAATAGGAAGTTGCTATTGCTTACAGCAGATCTCCACCTACCTGGAAGATTCAGGTAGGAGAGCACCCCCAAAGCTAGAGGAATACTCTTCATCCTTGGAGAGCACAGTATGTCCCAGCCTGATGCAGCTTTCAGCTGAACAGTCTTTGGATTGAAACACAATGTCTTGAAACTGCATGCCAGACAGCTCAGACAACAGTAGTCCCTTTTCCAGCATGGAAGAGGTTAATAAAAAGTTCTAGATAGTCTTTAAATGAACCACGCTCCACATGCACAGAATTATTTTCAACATATCAAGTCATAAAACCCATTCAGACCAGAAGAAGCCTGGGGATCTGAACTACAAGAGAAGGACACTGCCAGAGAAACACATCCATCTCCCACCTGCCTCCCAACTTACACCACCAGCCAGCTTGATTCTAGCACACCCATGGGGTTTGAGAGTTTCCAGTCACTAAATACTGACAGCTCGGACTCATCATGGGCTCCTGCTCTGCCTCAAGCACCTGAATGTCTCTGGAGCCTTCATTTGCAGAGTCGCTTTCCACCTTCACAGCGCTCTTCAAGACCCTGCCAGAGCCATAAAGCAGGGTGCAGATGGAAAACGCACCTACCTCACAGGTTTTATTCTTGAAACTCCACCATGATTCAGTGTTACTTAGGTTTTCCTGTGAGCTCCGATGCACAGCCTCTCTAGACAGTTGCACAGCTACTTCAGCTCAGCTAGACAGCAGCACCATCTTTGTCTCCCTATTGTTCAGTCAGTTCAGGTCCATGCTGCTAACTACCAGCCCCACAGAATGCTCCCGGGGCACAAAGGACAGTTCACTTCTCATACCTCTTCTACTCAGAACACTCCTTTTGACCCCTAGCAACTGCAATTCATGATTTCCATCAGTATTAGCTGAAACCAGAGATGAACCCAGCTGGCCAGCTTCCCTCTTCAGCCACTGCTATCACCACCTATGCTGTTGCATTATGACAAGACCCAGGCAGCCATGCTGCCTGAAGAAGCCCAGGAAGACCATGTTCAGTTTCAGCCACCAAACTATCTATGTACAATACAGCAGTCAAATCGACACCCTCACCCCTAAACACCATTCCCCTAATTGGCAGACAAGTGCTTTCAGTCATTGAAAAGGAAGAGGTGCCAGTCAGGCCTGTCTTCTGGGTCATATTCACATGTGGAACACAGAGGATCAGGAAGGTTCACTGTTTATAGGTTTATGAACAAAACCATTCTACACTGTTCTCAGATAGCAACAGAAAATGTTCTTTCCAACAGGATTTGGGCTGCCAGCTTTCAGAAATCCTACGGAAGAGAGGAAAGCCATGGCAGGTAGCCAAGGACAGATTTCCAATGGACATCCTAACAGCTGTGGTATCAGGGAGTCTGGAAGGAAAGGATTGAAGCATCATGTGAAGCGGGTAGCCCTGCCTTAGGCATTGATAGCTTTCCAGCGGTCACTGTCTATGCTGTTGATGCTGCCCACATGATAGGGCATAGAAGCCACGTCATCCAGGTAGGCTGTGGTGTCAATCTGAGTGCTCGAGTAGAACCCAGAATCCATTCCTTCCTTCTTGGCAACAGCATAAGGGTGGGGTAGGTGCACATCCACATCCTCAGGCTCATCCACTTGACACTTGTAGGAGAAAAGGATCTTCGGTTCAGACCTGGAGTGATTAAAGATTTAAAAGACATGCTTAAGCAAGGTAGTATCACAGCCACTTATCTTCAGCAAACTCAGCAGCACTAAGAAATTGTGTATTCAGACACTAAATTCTTCATGCCAGCTTTCAGTCCTGAAATACACCCAGCAGAGTAACTGCTATAAATGGTAAATGTAGCTTTGGACTAAGTCACCTGAGAGAAATAAAAATGGCAGAATCCTGATTCTAGTGTGGGAAAGGTGTTCTCATCTTTGGGAGTTCTGAATTACTGAGGGAAACAGCATCCAAGCACCACTGCACTTCACAGCAGCCTGATTGCTGACACCAACAGGAGTTCGTCTAGGGTTCTATGTGTGCACATCAAGAAATCCAAAATACAAACACTTGTGGATCAGCAGCTTCCATCTCTTAACTCTGGACACTGTTACCTTCTGATTTCAGAAGGCAGCAGAAGCACATCTTGATATTTTAGGAGTACTTTATGTTCTTAGTTACTTTAAAGCCTGCTGTTTCTGGCTCATGGACAATTAAAGCTAAAGCCTACACTAAACCACTTGGGTTTTCCTACCAAGATGCATCTCCTCCGAGTGGCCACACGGCGGCAACCCCGACCCAGGAATCACACTCCAGTGTTCTAACTGGTGACTCTCGGGCCTATTGTAGAGGAGTCCTCAGCCAGAGTTATCTAGCCCATAGATTCTTCCCCCAAGCCTATCCCCAAAACCCACCCGGATGACCAATTAACCTTCCTGGACTCAATCTCTGACTAACCATTCAGATAACTTCAGCAGAAAAAAAAAAACCACATCTGTACTAAACAGGACACAGACACTGAAAAGGTGATCCTTAGAGAAGTTTGAGGTGAATAGAGCTATCAGCTCCACTTCACATACAAAGAAGTATTGGATAGAAACGAGCAGCCCTGGGGTCACAAGAAAAACTTAAAGGCCAGAATTAAAATCTGGTTCCTTAACTGTCATTGTAGTTGCTGCCTTTATTCCACAGATGAGGAGAACCTGAGTGCAAAACAACTGAATGACTATACCCTCTGAAGTCCTGTTCCGGGCTACTCACCCAAAGAAGCCTTTCAGGAATGCCACATAGATGAGGGGTGCAAAGAAGCTGAAGTAAAGGAACGTGGTGGCATCAACACAGCTGTCAACAAGAAAAGGAAACATGAAGGAATTTAGCACTTGAGCACAATACAGCTGGGTAACACCAGTCACACTCCCCCAGAATGATTCAATTTCACTCCAGCGTTGGACCAGAGGACAAGAAGCCTCTTAGCTAAACAAAGAGACATTGCCCTCAACATATGTCACTGCTCCTAGACACTCAGGGGGAACCCAAGGTCTGACGAAGAGCAGTCTCAGTGCTCCAAATTTTAACTCAGAGAAGTGACACTGATCCCTGCAGAACAAGGCTCCAGACACAAATAAATTTCCAGCAAGCAGACTATTTTCTTCCTTGTTATCTATGAAACATGAGCCAGTGGCCAGGCATCAGTGGAATCAAACTATTTCTCTCACTACCTCAAGACCACTGCTGAGCATACATTTCCACAGATCTCTCCACTGAGTTTCCTGACCACTTAAGAGGTCTTTTGGCACAAAAGAGAACCAACAGCTTTACTCCTCCTTAGGAACCCAACACAATCTTGTTTTCTTAGGAGAGGCAGTGTTGAAGGACACTCAAATGCAATATGAGAAACTGGGCTGCAGACCTCCCCAGGCATACATACCATAGTCCTTCTATGATATCCACACAGAGTAGGGCACTTCCCAGACCCTGCACCAGGTTCAGCAGTGCCAGGATTCCAGCATAAACATAAAAACTCTTCCTGGCTGTGGGAAAGACATGGGCACAAGATGAAGCTCAGCCTCAAGCACCAGGCCAGTGCAAATCTGTTTGATGGAGACAGCAAACCCAGACACATCTAGCCATCTTGTCTGTTTAAGAGATCCTGAAGAATGAAGACTGCATTTTCCTGTCCCATGCTGGCAGGATTAAGGAGGTATAGTGGACTAAACCATACCCTCCAGCATGTGTATACACACACACACGATGGGTTTTCAAAACACATGATTGTGGCAACACATGCAAAGATTTTTCTAGCCATTTGGAACCAGTGTCAGTCATGGAACTGAATGTAACAAAAGCAAACAAAAACCCCACAGATGAACCAGAAGCTGACTCCTTCCAATGAAAAGCACTAACAAAACTGCCCAGGAGACCTGGACAGGAGCAGCAGGGTATGCTGGACACTGGGCTGATCACATCCAGGACAACATGTGCACACACACATCCACTCCCTTAGGATACCCACAGAGATGCCAACAGCTCCCAATTAGCCTTTCTTTCCAGGGGACGACCTGGGTGTACACTTTAGTATCACCCACGCAATTCAAAGGAAGCTATTATTAAGAAGGCATTTCTTATGGCTCTCTGAAGATTATGCATTTACATTACTTCTGTATCATTAACTGAGCAGTAGATCTTGTTTTCTTCATGTAATTGTTTAGCTACTGAAGTAGCAGTGTAAGGGCTCTTACTCTGCTCTCCAAAAGTCACAACATACTACTTTTCCAAAGATAACTTATCAGCCCTTTGCCAGGTGTCTGTACCCAGAGACAGCAGGATGTATCTGCAGCACAGCCACAGACAGGAACCTCTTACTCCCACCTGTGTTTATCCTGGCGCTGTCCCCATCTATACTATGGAACACACTACAGTCACTTACAGGGCAAGGAAATCCGGTCCTTCAGAGGAGTTTTGGGAAGAATAACCACCAAGGAGTAGACCTGTTGAGACAAAGAACTAACTGTTCCACAGCTGCTCGGCAACTGAACTCAACAATATTTGCAGGGATGGTGCCTGGTGTCACATGCTCCCTAGATGTCTCAGGATGGAGGCACAGACCCCCTGGTATTAAACCTGGTGCAGATGTGAAGGCCCCACAGATCGCCCCCATCAGCACAAAAAGGCTGGTCACTGAGAAACAAGGGAGAACATCTGAGTTCAGCTGGAATTCAGCTGCCACAGCTTACACCACTCCCACCACACCTTTACTGCTTCAGCTTCCCTATCACATGAGAAGCATCAGTGCTGCACTGTATCAGGCAGGAGGGGGACTAGGGCCTTATTAGACACAAACCACCCTCCCTGCCCCAGTTAGAAGATACAAAAGAGCCACCAGGGTGTGTAACACATGCACAGTACTTACCAGAAAGAAGAAACAGGAGCTGGCCAGCCAAAAGTGTCTCCCTCCATGGCCATAGATGTTGAAATCTTCTGCTGAGAGGTGGGCATCAGGGTACAGGATTTCCAGGGTGCCCTAGGAGAGAAGTTGCACCAACGTGATTCTGTTACAGGCAGCACCCTCACTAGCGTGGGTGTCTGGACAAGGGAGATTATATTTAAAGAAGTGCAAACAACTGTCACCGACACCTAAGACCAGACCATTGCCCTGCTGAGACCAAGTTAAGCTCACACAGCAAAAGAGGAAGAAACCAAAGCTAAGAAGCAAGGGAAAAAAGTGACAGGAATCTGCATCTGAAGGAAATCAGCATCAGTGACATTCCAGAAGAGACTGAATGAAGGGATAGGAAATACAAGCCATCTGTTTGAAATAGACTGAGAATTCCATTTCCATCTCTAAATTAGACCTTTCCTGCTGAAACAATCCAGAAGATAAAAGCCCACACTTGTGCAAGCGTTGGGGAAAGGACATGTAACTCATGTGAATTCCTGAAAAATGGTATGAACAGAAGCTACCATGCAGACAGTGGAGAGAGAGAAGTGCTTGTAAGCACTACTCAACTCAGATATAGCTCAAACACTGATATTTAATGAGTTCTCCTCCAGCTTTATCATGTGGTAATGATCAGCTCACTGCCTATGCAAGAAAGAGCCTGGCCATGGAACAAAGATCTGTGTGTTATTTCACTGCTGCCTCAAGTATAGACACACAGAGCTGATCACTTACATCCCAAGAAGAATAAACCCGGACACATGCTGCATTGTTCAAAAGGAGACAATTCAAACTGAGCTATCAAGCCAGCTGCTCATCTGAAGGGAAACAAGAGCTCTCAGTCAGAAGACAGGAAGCCCACTGCACAGCCCTTAGGGGGCAAGCACACCTCAGGTCTCTGTCTAGTTTTCATGGCACTTAAGATTAGATTCAGAACTTATAGCTCAGGTATGAACAACTTCACTCCTGTTCAAAGATTCACTAACAAAGGCAATCCATCTAAACTTCATCTCATTTCTTCACCTTCATTCACATCATGAAGAGGACAAGAAGATACAGTCTGGTGTATGCTCTGGGGATCCTTATGCATTGACACAAGCATCCACTCTTCCCATAAAAACCTCATCCAAAGAGCAAATCCACCACTTTCCAGATAGGAGTCCCACAACTAATTGCCCAACTCCAAGCAAAGTCTGCTCTTTTGCCAAGACTAATTCTTCTGCTCTGATGTACTCACCTGAGTGACAGAATATGCCAGAGACAGCACTGTAGTGATTGCCAGAACACGTTTCACACTCGACTTGCTCTCCAGGTGACCTGGAATTAAGGAGTACAGCAGTGACTCAGGATGTGATCCCAGCCCTGGTAAAATTCAGTTCTCTCCAAAACGAATATAGAAAAACACCTGTATTTCAGAGACCTTCAAGGGAAGGTTAAACTTCATTTAACCACTAGAATTTTTTTCCCCCCAATAGGAAAGTTGAGCCTTTCACGGACAAAATAAAACTTACAAAACAACAGGTATGAATGACTTCAGTATCATGTACACTGAGATGTAAAATTTATTCTCAGGAAAAAAGCTGACGGGAGACTGGGTTAGAGGAGGGGAGAAGGGCTTACATCATTTAGAGAAATCTTTGCTGGAATATGATGGAGCAGACAATCTCCAGAAGCTCCTTCCAACCTAAATTATTTCGAGCCCTCAAAAGCTGAAAGAGCTAGTGTTCATATGCCCTGCTGGCAGATGCAACAGTGATGCCTACCAACCTCTCCTGTCTACCTCTGAACCAGAGGAAGAGGTGCTCCAAACAGTATTTGCACTTGTACAACTGAAAAAAAGTAGAGATACAGATTGCAGGTACAGTTAAAGCATTTGAATGAAGCCAAGATGGAATCTAACAAACCAAGGAGGGGATAGAAGGACCCCCCCAGAAGAACCATCTTTAAAAAAAATGGGGTTGAAGCAGAGATCAGACTGTTGATCTCTGCTTAAGTCTTTTTCACCTAAGCTGTACACACCTTCACCACATGCATGAAGGAAAAAAACCACACAAAACCTGAAACTGCAGAAGCCATAGATCTGTAAAAACAATCAGGCTTTCAGACATTTCTAACTAAAATTCTCCAATTGATCCTTTGTCTATATTCTAGAGCTCCTTCACTTTGTACAGTCAGCATCTCCAAAAACTTACAGATGCAGCCTCTGGGGAAAGAAAGGGAATAAGAAACATTTAAATGACTCAGAAACCTCCTGACACGTACCAAAGGCAAGGCCTAGAATCACCACACTCAGTTCGATTGCCAGAAGGAAGAACCTTGTGATCTCCCACAGGATCTGAGGGATAACAGAAACCAAACATTAGATGGAACCAGTCATAAGTTAATACAGCAAAACTCCACTCTGCTCCAGAGGTGACAGCGTCTGACTGGAGCAGGTCACTTCCAAAAGCCCTCCTCATGCTTTGTAGGGACACTGATTATATGTTTGTTCCAAGCCCTGTCTGTGCCTGTGAAACAGAGCAGTTGTGTGGGAGTGAGCAAACACCAGCATATGGAGAGAGGAAGTGGCCATGGTTTGCCACACTTCAGGATCTGCCGCCTGTGTGGCACACGCTGGGATGTGTTCTTTCTGCTGTACTCCCCCAGAGCACAAAACCAAGAAGATGACAAAAGTATAATATTAAACAGGGTCAGTTCTTAAAGCAGTAGATTCTGCAGTACATCTGTGACTGAACTCAGCATCTGTACTCCTCCAAAGCTGCTGGTCTCTAAAGTTACTAAACTCTACAGCCATCCTACTTCCAGCCTGGCATTTTCATGGCTTTGTTTTGGTGAAACAAGACCAAAAAACCAGCAGGGGAGGCAACTTTCCAGGTAGTCATGCAATAAATCACTGACAAACCTAGAACAAGAACCCAGATTCTGGCTTATTAATCCTTTTCCTTTGAACACAGAATGGCACTCTCTTAAGGTGCATAGTATTTTAAAAGGTTTTTGGTGAGACTTCTAATCTCAGAATAGTGTGTGTGTGTATATATATATATACACACACACACACACTCGTAGATGAGAGAAAGAGAGAAACATAACAGAACATGTATTTCTAGAAAAGCACCGACAGAGTATCTGTGTTACTGCATGACCTTCTAGCAAGGTGCACTTCCCAGCAACACCAACAGAGCTAAAAAGTACCTTCTCACCTCTTCTCCATTATTCGAGTCCCAGACCTACATCTATTCAGAGGTGAATGAAAATGCTACAGTCAGCCACTCAAAACAAGCCATGCATTACAATGCTCTGACAGGTAACATGAAAGGGAAAAGCGAAAGAACCACACTGATCCCAGGAAATAAAGCTGGAAAACCTGTACTCTGTGGGTGGCTTTTTCTTCCTCTAACAGTTCAAGAACTACAGAGGTTTTTGGTTTCCATAATATTCTGCTACAAGTCAAATGACTACAAAGGAACAGCACGTGCAAAGCTATTTCCCCGTTTGCTACAGGCTCACTCTGTGCTCAGAGTGGCTGTGAGGACTTTCAGGTATCAGTTGTAAAAAGGAATTCAGTTTTATTTGCTTTCAATACAAAAGAATTAAATATTTTCCAAAGAGCCACTCAAACATTGCAAGAGTAACAAAGGCCAGGTCTTGCCTATCCACTGAAGGTATCTGAATGTTTATCTCATCCCTGCAACAGGAAAGTTTTGCTGCCACTATTTGTGTGTCTATTTTAGGAAGTCCATTGTTTTCCAGCCCTGGATGTTGTGATCATTCAGATACAGCTATCAGAACAGGATTCCTTAGTACACATAGCTATGAGCACTGCAAAAAAAAACACATTCTTGTATGCACATAAAAGGGAAGCCATAGTAGATTGCTGTGATCAGAACTGCACAAAACAAAGCCTCTAAAACCAGTGATGCACCTACCTTATCAGCAACCATGGCAGCATCAGAGGCACTCACAGTCATGGAGACAACAGCACGGGCAATACCAACTAAAGCCACAACAAATACCTACAGAAAAAGATACAAAAATTGAGCTCATGTCAAAAGGCACATAAGCAGTAGTGACAAGAAAACCTCAGGAATATAATTTCCAGATCAGCTTTCAAGCCTGGTAACGCATGCTAAGGATTTCCTGTAGCAGATTACAGTTATTTGCCAGGCCTGTTAGGTGTAGGAGTACTGTCTTAGGATTTAGGAAGGAACAAATTTCCTCAACTTTCAGATTAAACAGCTCTGAAAGTCTCATCCACTCCTTACAATAGCATCTTTACAGGCAGACAGTCTTCCCTCCCTTCAGTCCCCTGGGAAAGGGAAAAAACCCCAGAAAAAAAACATATCCCTCCAAATTACAAGATCTCACATTACATAACAGAAACTCCTCATACCAACTACCACACTTCAGATCTGTGATAAAAGTAAATTCTGCAATTCTGTCCCTCAACATTGACAATGCTCAGGAACACAGAGCGAAAAGGTCAGCTGCAGCCAATAGCTTTAAAACATCTTACCCTGCTGCCCAGTGCAACACAGAGATACCCAAGTCAGCTCACATACCATTGAAGCATGACAGCACGGAGCTCAGCAAGGCTAATTCACCACCTCTTGTGCTGTCACAGCCATACTAGGAAATTCAGAGCTCAGTTGGATACAGCTACCCTCTGCTGTGCAGACTTACTAAGAACATACATTTTTCCAGATTCTCTAAGTCAGAAGCTAACTCTAACAATGCAAGTATGAAACAGCTGAATCTGTGTGAGAACAAGTCCAAGCTGATTCGAAGGTGGCTGGAGAATGGAAATGATCAATAAGCCACCGGCAGCTGAGTATTTCCTCCTTAGAGGAAGAAGGAATGCAAACAGCACAAGAGAAGAATACAACTCTCCCTCCTGGGGTGGAAAACTCTGTGACAAAACATTGACAAAAAAAAGAAGAGTCCTGAATATAGTGGTGTTCTAGAGCAGCAACTCCTCATTGGAGAGGAAAACATACCCTTTTTTGCTTCCTCTCTAAATAGGTAGAGACTTTTTCCAATCTATTAACTTTGCTTTAATCCCTGACTCCACAAGCAAACACTGCTTTAAGACATGGCAAACAGCCATTTGAAACAAAATCCTCACAGAGCACACTTCCATCCTCATTTCTGAGCATACCCCAGAAGATCAAACTGTATGAAAGCATTTTCCTATAAGGCTGTTCCATCACTTCCTGCTTTTCACTCCATTTCAAAAAAGTCAACAGCATAAAGGCCATTCACTTTTTTCCTTCCCTTTGGTTTATCAGGGGTTTTGCTTTCCAAAGCCTTTGGCATGAACTTCCTACTAAGCCATGTGCATTACTGGAGGCATAAAGGGAGATTTAAAACCAGACTGGAAGTGGCTGGTAATATTTTTAAAGTTTGGAGCATTTGTGTGCATATCTGGTTATCCAAAACTGTGCACAAACCCAGTGCCCACAGTCCAGGCCTGTGAAAGCTAACAAGGCTTCACACTAAAGACTTGAGTTGAGGCTACTAGCCCAGATCTGGTTTCAATGCTTCTTGGGCTTTTCCATGACAGTACCTATACCATCTAACCCTATTCAAACTTACTTCTACAACAGGTACTAATGTCACTGAGAAAGAGCCAGCGCATTGTGCTACTCACTGAAGCAAGCCAAGATCTCAAAAAGCACCTACAATAAAGCTTCTGAAAGAAATTCAGGTAGGTCCTTACCTACATTTACCACACCCTGTGAGCAGTATCACAGTTAAGAGGTATGATATTCAGAGATTACCTTCATGTGATCAGAAGTTGTCTGTGCCTTTTTAAATCAGGGGAGAGTACAGATAAGATCTTAGATGTTTGAGATCTGTAACTGTATTGCCTATCCATTCTATTGCCACCTTAAGAACATCATCAAGAAGCAGCTACTTTGATATGATGGGAAAGAAACAAACTGTGTTGAGTTTCTACATTCCCAGACTAACCCTGTCACATCACCACTTTCTGCAGCAGATGACCACACTTTTCAACAGCTTCACACAAAATCTCCAGTGCTTCACTTTCACTACCTCAGTGAGAAGCTATTTTTTGTGTCACATGCTACTTACTGCAAGGAGCAAGGAAAGCATAAGATACTAGCTTCCAAAACAACAAAGAAATGAAGAAAAAAGGAAAAAAGGCAACACAGGAGTACAAAATCCATTCAAATCCAGCAGGTATTGTCCAGTATCTGTGAACAGGAATATTCAGACAGTGAAAAAGACAATATATGTCTCTACTTCTTGTAGCACACCTTCAACCAAAAATAGATTTTATCACTGCAAGACCTGATCTAGGCTCTCTCTCCACTATTTCAGTGACATTGCTCATGAGTGGTGATAAAAATATCCCTCACTCATTAGTTCAAAAGCACGGAGTGGTACTCACTAGTATGTAGAATGTAGTGAAGATAGGGCTGGAAGTGACCCGGATTTTGGCTCTGGCAGAGGGCAGCTTCCAGAGAAGAAACATAAAGAAAAGCACGTTTGGAACCAGGAGCAGAAGATCCCAGTAGCGAACTCTGCAAAAAGTAAATGAAACAGTTTTTTTCCTGTTCTTCAGCATCTAGAAGGGAAGGCACCAGCCCCAGTTCCTTCTCCACCAAACTGAGAAGGAAAGCTCTTTCCCCTGGCCCAGGATCCCAGGGGCCATGGTCCCACTTCCTCCATCTCACCTGGACTTGCCAATGTCCTCATAGAGCAACAGCAGGCACTTGTGCGGCACAGTGATGTTGGTGTCATTGATTGCCTGCGTTGTTGTTGGGGACAGGGTTGTCACATTATCCAGTGCTGTAACCACGGCAGTTGAATGTGTGATGTTGTCAGACACGGAGAATCTCATCACGGACATTGTGGACTGGAACATCCTGCCTTCCTTCTGGTTCAGGTCAAACAGCACAGGACAACCACGGCAGACAAAAAGCAACATTAAATTAGTTGAGTCAGAGCTAAAAAACACATCCCTGCCATTAGGTCCCTGCACAACTGCTTCCTGCTTGTTACAGCAAATTATCATCTGAAAGACAGTATTACACAATGAAATGCCACCTGCCCTTACTCTGCACACAGCCAGTAGGGTGGACAGTACAAAAGCACTGTCTTGTATCACAGTAACAAGCATCTGCAAAATAGTGTAATACTACATTGGATTAAACTGTGTGATTTTTTTTTTCTTTTTTAAAAGCTTTGTCAGATTCATTATCTTCCAAACTCTACCCTGGCAAAAGCCGAGATTCAGCAGTTTTCTTCTAACGCTCTGTAAGGCACCAGAACTATTCTGATTTTAAGCACAATAGTAAAGCTGTGAAAAAACTAAAAAGCTGTTAGCATGAAGTTCTTCAGCTTCTTTACATCTACCAGTCTCAATTGCATTGCCCTTCCCTGACACCGATCAGCATCATCACTGGTAGCTGACAAACCCAGAACCCGATGCAGTCCTATATAATGGGATCCTAAGGTGAAGCTCTCAGGCAGCAGCCAGCTGTGGTCAGAATCAGAGGAGTCACGGTGCTCAGTTCTTTTGCCTGTCCTGCCTCATACTTCTCCTGCCTCTCAGAAAGACGACAGAATTTTCCCATTCCTCAGATGAAACTTTGTACTGCCTTCCCTAAGAGAACATTCATATCTTTTCATCACCTGTCCAGCCCCCAGACCCTACACTGATGCAATATTAACTCTCTCTCCAGAAGTTACATGGAAACTCTGCTCTATCATCCATAAAACTCCACGTGCCTTGTGCCCATGTCAGTGGCTTTGGCAGAAACCATGCCAGAAGTGTTTTATCCCTCGATCAGTCCTGCGGTCACCTTGGAAGCTCGAGTGTATTACAGCACACAGTACTTTAGATCAGGATTTAATACATACTGGAGTTTTGACCTGATCTACCTTACTAAATCTGCTTCCAATTCAATGTATTACCTTGTGCAAACCCTCTCCTCTTCCCACCCTAAAACAGCAACCCTCACTGTTAAGGGACTTGACCAGCTACAAGTCAAATACAAACATAAGGTCCCATGATCTCTCCTGGCACTCCCTGAAGTGGTCACAGACAACACGCAGATTTGTATTTTTTTTAACAACAAAAAAATCTCTATCAGCTGGCATCTTAAAGATGCACATTGCCAGAGACAGCACTCTAGCAGCCTGTGTGCTATAATCCAGCACTCATCTCGAAAAAATTCTCCATATGACTTTAGCCCTGGCTGGCATGGCAAAAACTGACAGTCCCTATGACAGGACTCAGAAGGTATTTTCTCTGCCAGCTTCTGGATGACTCACAAGTCGGAAAGAATCAGCATAGCCCTGTGTCATCTGTTGAGCTTAAGAGTTCGGTAGCACCTTCCCCATGAACTGCTCGAGACTGTCAGACACAGACTCTTTCTCTTCAAAGGCTAAGACTCTTCCCAGGTCTTCTGAGGGGCAAGGGGATCATCCCACCCTCAGCTAACAAACCCTCCCTCTGATTCATCCACGCTGACAGATACTTGCTGAGCTGGGATTTCTTTTGTGACTACCATACGCTGTGCTACGCCAGAGACGTCACATGTAATAAACACACACAGACCTGGAAAGATCAACTTTCTGCTAAGATGGCAAAATCTCTACAAGAAAAATATCCTGGTTCTATTAGATGTTCCAGCAAACAGCCTTCACCTTCCAGACTTAGCTGTAGAAGTGGCCTCTCTTCCCTGCAGCTTCTCACTTCTCTGAATTGACGTTGTTCAGAATAATGTTCTGTTAATAATTTTGCTCCATTCTCTTCCTCTGAAACACCTCCACATCTCAGTAGCAGCAAGGACAAGTATGTTCACCTTTGCCAACAAAGAAAAACTCCATCTAATTACTTTAAAAGTTAGGAAAGGGTAGAGAAAAACCTCACAGAGCACAAGCTGCATGACACCAATCCGACATCCTCCCAACTTCTCTTCTGCAACAAAGAATTTGATCTGCTTGTACCACTGAAAAGAGCTCAGGTATAAAACTGAGAACTACACTGGAAAAAAATCTTTATAAAAAAACACCAAACAGGCTCCATTCTTTTTCCCTAGAAACCACCACTATCACACAACAGCAGAAAGCTGCTGATAAGGAGAAGAGCTGGCCACATGTAACAGGGCTCCAGTCACGAGGTTTCAAAGGGCAAAGCAGAATCAGGCTTACCTCCCAGACAGGCTGCTCACTACAGCTTTGTTCTAATATTTGTATCAGAACTCTACTCTTCCTCACAAGATGGGGTATATAAAAAGCACAGGAACAGAACGTCCAACATAAGAAAGCACAGCAGAAGCCATCAGCCCAACAGCACAACTGTCTTGCTTTTCTATTAGCTAAGGCCTACAGCAAGGGTGTGGAGAATGGGCCTGTTCCTGCAGAAATCACCAGCAAAACTTTCATGGCCACAGGACTAGGAACTGATGCAGACAGGCTTTCTCGGCCCCACCAGCACTACTCCTCACAGCACGCTGTCCAAACCCTTGTCCTGTCTAGTCCAAAGTAAATCTGATCAGCTGAGCATATCCAAGAGATCACTCACCACACCCTGCCTCCACAGAGCAGCTCACTTCAGCCAGCCCGACCTACGCAATAAGAATAAAATCACCCTGTAGCCATGTAAAAGGAAACCAGTGCCACAGTCCTACGCTCCCTTTTTCTTCCAGCAAGCATTTCTATTCACCACACACCAGAAAACAAAGTAAAATGTTGTTCCACACTACAGCTAAAGTCAGCCTGACTTCACGGAGGCCATTTCCTCTGTCCAGGCACTGGAGTCCCAAGTTGCATCCAGATCAAGAACATCTACATGACTCCCAGGTCGCTGTGACAGAGCGCCAGGGAAGGCTCTGCTGCACCCTCACTGCAAATTATTGTCTCCCACTCAAGGGATGCTGCTCCTTGACTCTCAGCACTGGTACCTGTATCAGAGCTCAGTAATATTCAGAGCCCTTATCACTGGCAATTCTCTGTGCTTTCAAAGCCCAAATACATAAAGGTGAATTGTACACTGTCAGAGTTTCACCTCTAATTAAAAAAAAAACCCAATTTTTTTCCTTTACAAAAACAGTATCAGAAAATCTTGCAAGTTCAGACCACACACAGGTTAAGACCGCTCCTTAAAACATGTTTGCGCAAGAAAAATCTGCACTGTCCAGATCCCCACTTAAACACAACTCCTGCTTCAATAACTTAAATCCTTAAAATGAGGAGGAAAAAAAAAAAAAGGCCTTTTTTCATCTCTTCCTTTTTACAGTGGCTCTTCAAGACTCAGTTTGGTCACAACAGTTGCATTTTGCATTTCACCCTCAGAACTCACAAAAAGGGGTTTTCCAGCGATGCACAAGGTCCCCTCTTTTCTCCAAATTTTGTTCTGGACTAAATTTCAAAAAAACCAAACTAACTGAAATGCTAAAACCAGACAACGTAAAATACCAAAAGTATCAACAATAACCCAAGACCATCAGACAAAGAATCTCCATTCAGCGATGTCCTTCAGAAGCAAGGATCCTGTTTTGGTTTCGGTTTTTTTTCCTCTCGCAGCCGGACGGACACACCAGCAAGAAGGCGGCAAGTGCAGCAAAGAAACAGTACGTGGTCCCCGGACGCTCAGCTGTCGAGGAAGCACTGTCTGTTCTGCGGGATGCGGAAGGAACCAGCGAGCCGGAGAACACCCGAAGTTACTTTCTACCCATGCGGCTGGACGGAGGTGCCTCGGGACGTTCCTACCACAGGCTGGCTCCCAAAAGGAGGCACAACCGCCTTCCAGGGACCCGCTGAAGCGTTTGCAAAGGGCAGGGCAGGAGCCCGGAGAGCGGCGAGGTCCACCCAAACCACCGGTAACCCTTGGGCTGATGCCGCCTGTAACCGGCGAACCGCAGCGCCCCAGGCGAGGCACGAAGCGCTCCTCCCGACGGGCTCCCAGGTTGCACAAAAAGGCAGGTGGGCAGCGAGGCGCAGGCTGCTGAGCTGACAGGCACCTTCAGGCCTCTCCTTCACCCGGGAAGTACGGCCGGCGCCCGGCGGGGCCTCGCACCCCCCGCAGCCTCGCACCCCCCGGAGCGCGGCC